>JANRMT010062825.1:662901-676762 GCA_026402145.1 Polypterus bichir lapradei | reverse complement strand
CTGTATATGTATATATATATAATATATATGTATATATATATATGTATATATATATATATATATATGTATATATATATATATATATATATAGCATTTTTAATGTAGGTAGATCATTTCGACCTGGTCATTTTAAAAGTAGCTCACAAACTGAAAAAGTATGGGCACCCCTGACCTAAGGTAAGCATCATTCAAGATATACAGTACGAAAGAGTGTCGGTGCGTTTGTTAACTGTTATTTTTTGGTATTGAAAACTTTAGCATTTCCCCTTTAGGCTTTAAGTTGGTTTGTATTTTATCTTTGGTGAAGGTTATTTTGAATTCCTAGTTTTGACTCTTTTTCCGGCTATTATGACGTAACGTTTCATCTTCTTGTTCCTTTAAATTGTAAAGTGTGCTCAATTCTTAACTGACAGAACAATGCTTTGGTTAGCCCTACGGTCACCTCCACTATCACGTGGGAATCCCAGAGTGCATGAACTCCTCCACATTGGACAGCTACAAGAAGACCATGACCTCTCATCCCTGCTGTATCACATTGTATGAGAACTGCTCTCAGTGCATGCTGGTTATCACAGACATATCAGGCCATTACAGTGTCATTTGAAAACTGCACCTTAATATCTTTTCTATGAAGATAAAAAAAGGACAGTAGACAAGACACAACCTTGGCATACTTGAACATCCTGACCAGACAAATTCAACTTATTAACAAATATGCAAACACAACTCCATCCTGGCAAATTAGGGGAATGAATGGCAGACAATGGTAGCCCTGCTGGAGCTTCACATTCTACAAAATACCACAGGGTACACCGCCAGAAGTTTTTCCAAGAGCACAATGCACATATAGACAGGGTTGGAAAGCTTGCATGATTTATAAAATATCAGCACAAGGAGAAATAACTCCTCCTAACACCCCCTAAATCCAAGAGAGAGTCTGCAATTCTGCTGTGTGGTTTGTGAAGAGTGTCCATTCCAGGATCCTGGCATTGGCTTTCCAGCAGATGCTGAGGAATTGGTACAAACTATTTTGCCTCTGGGGCCCTCAAATAAAAATGGAATCCTGCAATCTGGCTGTTACAGACAGTTCTACAAGCTGATGAATCGAGATATGTACCAACACATGGTTTCTTTTGTTTGGTTGAACACAGAAATGACAAGATGTACAGGCCGTGCCGCCCAGAAAGGTGTGAGTCGAATGAGCGAGCTCAGCTAACGTCACCAGGAAGCCCTCTGCTTGCACTGCTTACAGGCAGTGTCTGTACGACCAAGAATGGAAGATCTTCTTGCTGTAGACAAGCTGCTTCTGAAGGCTTTTGTAACCCAGATGTTGCAGGTCTGCAGCTGGCCGTCGACAGTTACCATAGTGCAATATGTGCAGCCTGGGATGGATCATGGTGTGGCCCAATGACAACATGCAAAATAAAATCTGTGTGGCGTTGCTTGTCATCTGATATAAGACTCGCCTAATTTTAGTGCTCAGCAAGGACTATATAAGATGTAGAATTATAAGAGAGTGTGCTTATTTTTTCACATGGCTCTAAATAAAGAATGGCCGCAAAGTGCTAAAGTGAATTGACTTGGGACCTCTGATATAATTAAGTGAGCTTTCTGCAGGTTGTGTCTTTGAGGGGCCATTCATCCACTAGCTCTACATGCGCCTTGTTCTCTTAATAGGAATTATCTGCATCTTCAGTTGAGCTTCCAGTATGTTGAATCCCCCCAGGTTAATTTTCCCCTTGTGATGGATTACCAGACTCTATAGCACTAAAGAGATGTGGATTGAAACTGGAGACCATATTGAGGACTGAGAGTAAATTCACCTTCAAACCAGCAGGAAGGACTGGCCACCTATCAGGTAAGTGAAGTTTGTAAAATCTGCCTAAATAGATCTGAGGTAGCACTTGTATGTTCACGCAACGTATATACCCGCGTTTAAGTTCTCCTGCGTATAAGTCGGGGCTTGATTTTACCATATAATTTCCGGTATTTTATAATGTCAGCCATATAAGTTGAATGCGAAAAACTCACGCTATTGGTCCAAGAGATTATGATATGCTAACGCCCACCTGAGAGAGTAAACCATGGAGCTCACTGCCTTTTTTTTCTATGCATTGTGCCTACGTGACCACACAGTAATACCCTAACTATTCCGAAGCAACATTTGCACTGTTTTGTGTTTTTTGTATCTCACATTCTTATATACCTTTACTGTAAGAGCATCCCTTATCTACGATGGAGCATTCGATCAGAAGAAAATATGGAAAACATATGGTTTTTACTTTGCGGATTTTCACCTTTCGCGGGAGATTCTGGAACACAACCCCTGCGATAAAGGAGGGGTCACTGTATTTTATAATGTCGGTCGTATAAGTCGAATGTGGAAAACTCAAGCTATTGGTCCAAGAGATTATGATATGCTAACACCCACCTGAGAGAGTAAACCATGGAGCTCACTGCCTTTTTTTTCTATGTGGGTGCAGCAATACGTTGTATCAGCGTGTGCTCCTAACGTCTCTCTCTCTTTATTGTGCCTACGTGACCACACGGTAATACCCGAAGTATTCTAAAGTGACGTTTGCACTGTTTTGTGTTTTTTGTTTCTCACACCCTCATACACCTTTATCGTAAGACCATCCCTTATCTGCAATAGAGCGTTTGATCAGAAGAAAATATGAAGCTGGTTTTAAATTAAAAGTCATTGAAGTGGTGAAAGAAATTGGTAACTGCGCTGCTGCAACAAAATTCAGTGTGTCTGAGAAACTGGTGCGAGATTGGAGGAAGTAAGAATAATAAATTTAAGTGTCGTAGTTTTGAATGGGCATACTGTATACTGTAAGTCGGGGTCTGATTTTATGATCGGTTTGTTGGGTTTCAAGACCCGACTTATACGCGAGTACAGTATATATTACATATCCCTAAGCCCACATAGAAGCCACTGCATGTCACTATAGATTCTACAAATTTAACCATCCAGCTCATGGCTACTTGAAGCCAAAGCATAGCCCAAGAACAAAGCACAGGACCAATGTACTTAAAGGACTACTCCACCCAAAAATGGTATTTATTTGCACAGTACTCAGTACCCATGTCAGTGTGGATTTTTCTCCCACATTCCCAAGATTTGCATGTTAAAGAAATACTCCACCCATTTTTTTCTTATGTTTGTTACTTATCCCATGTAGTTTCGATTCATCAAAAATCGTACAATTCTCATGTCACATAATCCACATTTCAAGTAGTTCAGCTGTGTGCTCACAACATCGCAAACACATTTATTTCTACTAAAATATTGTTAAATAAGCGCTCTTGTGAATGACAAACTCAGCTGATAAAGCAGGAAGCCCCCTGCTTGCAGTGCTTACAGTCTCTGTGTGACCAAGAAGATTGAACATTGAAAACTGAACACACTCAGACTCAAACGAGCATTTGAATTGTAGACCCGCCTCCCTCATTCATTGGTCAGGAGTCCAGCCCAGTAACCATTTAATGATTGGCTAACATTGTGTCCCACATGATATCAACATTACAAAGTTCACTGAGAGACAGAACCCGTAAATCCATTAGGTGGCTGCAACCTGAGGGGTGCCGGTTATGAAACCTGAGGGCTGTCATTTTTGTAACTTAAGAGGTGCGCCCTTCATACCTTTTCCTTATACATCCTCTATGGACAGTGAGGAGAATGCGGTATGGACTCCAAGGGGGACCGGACTTCAAGTCTAATTATACTAAAAGCACACTATAAACACTGAGGGACATCATTTTGGTTATTCTTATGCACACTACAGACACAGAAGGGGACTCCCTGGCGGTCCTCAAAGTCTAGTATTTACTAAAAGTGTGCTATGGACACCGAGGGGCACCACGTATGTAACTCAAGTGGTGTGTGCTCCAGACATTTCCACCTTCCCCCTTTCATCCATGCTGTGGACACTGAGGGGCTCTGTTTTGGTTACTAAAGGAACGTGCAACCACTCCTTGGGCTCCATATGGACATCAACCAGCTTTACTGAGAAACTTATACAACTAAAGATTTAAAAGTTAAAGAAAGTGAGTGAAGACATTATTAGGAAGAGAATATGCCTCGTACCTGTGCATGTCTGAGATTCTTCAATCAGCAGGTGGTCCATTCACCAATGCAGTTTCTCAAATTGACGCAAAATAATCTCATGGTACTCCAGTTGTGGATTTGAATATAAATGTGGCAACGGAAGGATGGTTAACAATTCAACTGCTTATTAACTTCTAATCATATTCAGGTTTCAAACACAGAGTGTTTTCTGAAAGCGTTTTATTTAACTGAATTTTAGTAAAAATACATGCGTTTGGGATGTTGTGAGTATACAACTGGATGGCTTGACGTGGATTATGTGACGTGAGATTTTTTTCATGGAAATTTATATGTTGCTTGCTGTTGTCCAGAGTTGGTCACCATAGACGCTGTAAAATAAAAAGTGAATGAGGGATTGTTAGAGGGTTGTGGTCCATCCAGGCACAGTCATTTAACACAAATTAAAAAAGAAAATAAAGAATGTAAAGTCCAAAAAAAGTAATTGGATGTCTTTCATCTTAAAATCCAGAGCCTTTGCTCTTTTTGAGTTTGAGTGTCTCCTCTGGGAGCTCAATACGTGTTAGAAATGGGCACTTGTGGCGCCATCACCCTCTAAGTGGGTCCAAGGGTGGCAGCAGAGGGACCTCCTGAATAAATCTGGGAATGATGTTAAAGTTCACCATAGAACTCTTCCTCTATTCTGTGGGTGAAAAGGAAGGAGGGGTTAGCAGCTGCATGTCTTGAAGTGCTTGTGCTGGAGGTGTTACCATACCTGAGCCTGACAGAGGCTCCCTACAACGCCAATGCTACCAAAACATAAGTACAGGTGAATCTATCTGCTGGGCATTTCTGCATGACACAACTCCCATGATGCCATTGTGCCATCTGCAGGGTTGTTTTGATCCTTTAGTCCCGAAACATCTCAAGGTGGTGGAATAGCTGTGGGAACATCTCCCCACCAGCCCCTACAGACAGCCCTAAAATCCTTGCTTTCCCCAAGCCTTATCCTTTCCAAAGCAAGAAGGTCCCTTGTTCCACCTTATCCACCAGATTTATTCAGAGTCTCCCTCAGTTTGGAGCCTGTGGATCCCAAGGAACAGCTGTGTGGATATTCCAGCATAGCCTCTGCATCCAACTTCAACTTTATAGGTATCAACCCTCCATCGTGCTGGTGAACACAAAGCTGCCAGCTCGGTGTACTTTTAATTCTTTTTCCCCAAGGCAGACCCCATTCCCTCTTCTCATGGAACAGTCTGTTCTACCATAATGATCATCTTTGAAGGGATGGACCAGAGCACAATATCTGGCTGTAAAGAGGTTGTGATCATCTCTTATGAGAACTTCTCATCACCAGGTGACACGGGGTCCATACTTTCATGCTGCTGCTGCTCTGAGCTTCGCCTCCTTTGCCTGACAAACTGGATCATCCTCCATGATTTTACCAGGCAGGCCTTGTTTGCTTCCAAAATTTTGGTGAGCACACGCAGGGGCGGATCTCTGTTCTCCATGAAAACATGAGATTCAAATTTCTTTCTCACCCATCGAAACAAACTAAATGGAGTAAACGACATCTAATAATACATATATCTGGGTTGACTATTTGTTTATCAAGCACATCCTCCTCCACATAGACATGGAGTCTGTGCGAAGTTCATGCAAACAGGCAGCAGGCGTGAGATTCAAGCTAAGAGCTCTGAACCTCAGTGGCAGCAGCGTTTTCCGTCAAGCCACCTCCACACGTCTCATCACAGCTCACATTCTGTTGCGACGTTGAAGTGCCCCTTTTTACATGGTTAACTGTGGGCCATTCATTGAGTCAGTGGTAGGGATTGACTTGGCAGCCTGGTGGTTTACAGTCCACAAGTTTTAGTGCCTTCCCATGCGGTCATTTGTTACCCAAGTCCAGAAGTATATAATCCTGCGTGACTTTATGGAGAAATTATTTAAAAAGAAAAGACTACAGAAAGAGGCGCACTCTGTCAATGTCACTCACAAGTCTGTTAGAGGTGCACTGAAGGAGGAAGGTTATTGATGTGTTGAACAAAATTGTCGTTTGCTTGCATTTCTGTTTGGAGCTTCAGTCCATCAATACTGTAAGTGTGCTTAATCCCTCTGCAGCTTAGATTATTTCACCCAGCTTCTGCCTTAATGTATACGCAGCGTTTAGAAGCTTATTAAAATGATCTCAAACTGGGAAGGCTGTATCCTCAAGGGCAGGTATAAGAAAGATTACTTTGTCAGGCAGATCGCGTGATACGGTGCTTAATGTACTTTAAAATCACACCCATCATGTAATGTGCTAACAAACAAATGTCTCTTTTGTAGCCAAGATAAGGGAATGATGAAATATTCACAGCAGTACAGAGGCTGGCGCACACAGGGCTGATTTACGAGGACTCTTCTGATTAACACGTCAAATGCTTTGTCGATGCCCCTCACTACAGTACAGTACCCAGGGCATTCAACTTCAAACAGAAAGGCCTTAGGCTCGCATCCCACCATCGACTCACTCTGTGCCCCTCAGTAAGTCACTTAACCTGCCTGTGCTAAAGCCATTAATATTACATGTGAATAACCGTAACGCATCCTGACCTTGGCAGTCACCTTAGTTAAATCAGTCAAATATATAACAATAAGAATCTAAAATCACAAAACTGCGCCCCCCTGTGTAGCGATACTGAAGTGGACAGGACCTGTTGTGAAAAGAAAACACATCCCAAGTAGAGGCCTGACTGACCACCTAAGGGGGCCACAGCCTTCACTTTAGCTCGATTGGCTAATGCCATGTTTTATCACTTGAACCTTGAACGCATGCGGTCAGCAACCAAAATTCATCTCTACTAGTGGCAGTCAGTGACAGTCTTCTAGCCAGTTGGTGACAGTATTTGTTCAGCGTCACTTACGTTACAATGTTATAACAGTCTGTCATGCAGGCACGTCCAAGGACCATCTTGACAGCTCTGATCAAGTATGCGGTACCACCACCAGAGTGAGAGGGGCGCACTGTGTCTAACTCACTTGTCTCTGCCCTCTACAGCCCAGAGAAGGCCACCCAGGAAGCTGACTGACCACGCCCCCATCCCTTCCTCAAGTTCCGCCCCTTCTGGTGTGAAACATATTAAAAGAGCCCGCCCCCCGGAAGGAGGTGCCCTACTTCGACCCAAAACTCACAGTAGAACGGAGCTCCCAGTTGGACGAAGCAAACCTGTACTTAGTGTTTTAGTGACCAACCCGTGCGCCTGTTTATTTCAGTGCAGTTTTTTGATTTGGAAAAGAATATTAAAATGGGAGGCCCAATTGGTACCCCAACTGTCTTTGGAACTCTGCAATCTCACTCAGTTTCCACAAAAGAAAAAATGAATTGTTTATATGAGTGTTCAGCAAAAGACGTCGATGGTAGCAGGCAGGTAGAGCAGATCAGGTAGTGACAGTGCCTATCATTACTGACTTTATGAAAATAAAGAAAAGACAAGATGTAGCATCAAATCCATTAACTAAAAGCGCAAAGAGAGGGCAAGTACGATGTTCTTGTGAGTGGGAGGCATTCATGAAGAAGAGATACACTTCAAATATTTTTTTCATGTCTTCCTTAAGCTTTAATGACCTGTTGAATTATAAACTCAGCTCTTTGTTCATCATTCTGGCACCCACCTAAGCTTGGTAGGACCACATCTGCCACCAGCCTCCCCTTCAAATTCACCTTTTTGGATGCAAGGTGGAGCATCTGCTTTGGAATGCAGTCAGAAAAAGATTCCAAGCTCAGTGAAAATTCAGCAATCAGTCGTGTCAATGAAGTCTGATCTTGTTTTCACCACGCAGCCCTCGCAACCGGCGCAGACTCATCAAGTGTCAGCAAGGCTTTAGATGACTGCGCCTTGAAGTCATGTCCAAGAGAGGACAGGACATTGCTGCTTTCTAAATCCGCAGGCGGCACACATATGGCACACTTTGACAAAAATCAGCTGATCATTTGGGAGACAACAAATGAAAAATGAGTCATCTTCTTCTTCCTCTTCATATGCTCTCACTTGTTTGTGGGGTCGATGTGCTCGATCGTACAGAGAAAAATAGTGAGGAGTTCTTATATGAAACTTGACAAGGTTTTCGTTTTTTTTCGAGTTGTTAGCTCATCAGTGCCAAGATTTCTAGTCTTACATTTTGAACCACTAATAGGTTAATGATTTGGTAAAGTGCCCCTTTACATTGTATAACACAGTGACCCAATAAATAAGACGTACTGTAAATGAGAAATAACTTTGAATGCATGTGTGCAGTGGAATTACCAAATGGGATGTGGTTTCATGAGTACATACCCTAGCATATGCCTGGATTATGTTGGCAGTAGTGATGAGCAAATTAATTTGCACAGAATTTACAATGTAATTCCATGTTTTGGTTTATAAAAAAGTGACAAAAATTAACTATTTCACTTTCAATGAAACTTGTACCATTCACATCAGAAGAAACATGTTCAGTTCCTGTCTGCAAGTGATTTCATGCATTCATTTTGCATGTATCTGCCTGTCATTTAGTATTTAAATAAAGATCTTTAGTGAAAAAGAAAATTAAATCACTGGAATTGTGCATATCCTCAACTAGGATAAAGCGGTCACTTGGTTAGAGGCGTTGGGGATGGGGAATGGTGTGATGTTGGGAGCAGAGACCATCTGTGTGGTGGGACTCTCCTGTGGAGACAACACAGTAAAGTGCATGATGGTTGGTATCTGTTGGTGTGTCTTTGTGTGGAAAATTTGCAACAAAATAACACACTGCACCCTACTGTGGTAATGAAACAGAATCGAGTGCTACAGATTACACAGGGAAACACTGAAGAGTGGAAGACGCATCAGAGGGCAGTGTTTCTTGTTTTCCATCCCTCGAAAGCTTTTTAAAGAGTTTCACATTTCACACTTCCATCATGGGGAGATTTCCCTCTGTGCTCGGAAACAATTGTGTTAGGCACTGTGGTGTTTTAAGTAATAATTGTGAAATAAGAAACAATCTGGTGGCCTCTTATCTCGACACACAATTTCACGTAGTGCGGCAGAGACTTCATTTGAGGGTCAGAATAATCCTGAGGCTTCAGTGCATGAAACTCTCACATTTTACTGAAACTCCGCTAATCAGCAACAACTTTCACCTTAGCTACTCACTGCCAAGTCTGTCTCGGCCATCATTACTAGCTTTTCAATCGGCTCGAAAGAACGACATAAAAATGCTTTAAGCAATCATTTTGTCTTTCATTTTTCAAAGAACTCTTTCAAAGGTTTAATAAAGCAATAAGGCTGGGATCTCGCCATTGCTTCAGGCAGTAAGAACCGCTCTCAATCACTGCAGGGCTCTTCAGAGACTGCCAGCTTCCGATACCAGCACTTACAGTTATTTAATTTTCAGTAGATTTTGAAGTTAAGATCTGCTCCTTGTGTCTTGCTTAAAGGAAAATTTTGAAAGAGAAAACAAAAAAAAAAAAAGAAAAATGAGGAATACTCACTGAAGGAACTTGTAGGGGAATGGGATAGAAGCATGTTCAGTTGAGGCCTGGCATGCAAGTGATTGTCAACTTGCAACCACCACAATGTCCATCATGCCAGAGGCCTGCCCTCTTGACAATATCTGAGATCCTAATGTGGTGACAAATTTGGAATTATGGGGCCGAATGCAAGCAGGTTATTATTATGGTAAGCCAGGGTTGTTGCCCAGGCACAAGTTTGCATTTTGTTCATTTTGTCTTTTTTTTTTATTTAAATCTGTTTTTTCTAATTTTGTTATTCCTTCTGTTTTTGTTTTTCGTTTCATTCTTTATCATTTTAATATCATGATTTTCTTTGATATTGTAATTATGAATTATTTTGCTATTGTGAGTCTAGTTACATTTCTGTTTTTTGTTATCTGCCATGTCTCCTTGATGTGGAGCCCAAGGTGGCAGGTTCACCTGGTCATGCAGAGGGCTATGTCTCCTTCTGAATAGCTTCATTTTCTTTTCGGTGTTTCATTTTTTGACTTTTGATTGTAGGATTCTTCTGACTTTGACCCATGGCTCTTCGATAAAGTACTGTCTTTGAATTTTGTCAGGTGTGGATACTAGAGGGGCACTGCAGCTCCTCAAACCCAGAACACAAGTGCTGTCACACAGTCAAAAGGCTTCAATGAAAGTGATTTTATTAAATCCAGTACCTTACACAGGTCTCAATACTCCATAAACAGACTTTCTTTCACCATAAATCCTCCGTCTCTCTCCAGCTGCCAAGCTTTGTCCACATCCTACCAATTCAGCTCGCCTGGATGAGGCTGGGTGGCTCTTTTCATCTCAGGACCTGGGAGTACTTCCAGTGTCAAATCATCACAGCCTGGCAGCACTTCTGGGTCAGGCAGAACCTCCTTGGAGGCGTGCGCCTTTCTTAAAACATTCTCTGGTGGCACCAGCACACCCTGACAGGGTTGTTCTCTGAGACTACATTCCCAAGTTACCCTGTGGGAGTGTGAATGGGATCTCTGCCCGAGGGAAGCTGCAACCTAGTGTACTGGGGGAACAAGCAGACCCCAGAGACAGCCCTTCACTGTCCTTCCATTTCATCCTGGCTAGAAAAAGTACTGAAAACACATCGTGTCCGGTTAAAGAACCTTCCCCTATCCTGGTCGGAATGCCCATTCATCCTATTTGGCACTTACACTGGATTTGTTCTCATTTGGTTTTACATATTTCTTCTTTTTTTTCATTAATCACTTATATAATTATAAAGGACCTTATTTAGCTTTGTTGGATTTGAGGTTTCATGGTTTTCTTCTTTTTTGTAAACTTCTGGTTATTTTTGATCTTTATCAGCCTTAACCCCATTTCTCCAGCTGAGGGCCCACCTGAGCTAAAGAAGCCAAAACACCCACCTCTTCTTGTTTCACCACAAACCCTGATCACCACAACTCTAAATGAGATGAAAACTCTAGTTGAGAATGCTGTGCTATGTAGCTCACTGTATTGCTAATAGGTGCCACTGTTCTACTGACCTCCAATTTAAAGGCCCTGGTACCTTAACTTCCAGATAACTTGTCCATTCTAATGGGTATCACTTAGCCACATACAGAATAACAGGTCGATCTTCTACAACATAACTCATTACTTGATGTCTCCCACTGTTAGTCTTTTGAATAGTTGTTTCCAGACTGACTATCTCCAGATCTCCACCCCAATGAAAAAGCACATCAACATCTCTGGATGCTGGCCCAATACCCCATGAAGAATTAATGTACCTTTAATTACTTTGGACGTGTGGGATGGTGGTTGGGGTTTAAAACTTTAACAACTTCAAGGCTGTTGATTAACCCCCCACTCCCACTTTGCTGTGCAAGTCCCTTACCCTGATTATACTTTGATTGTAACAGAGTACTTTAACAATTGTAAAGTACCCTTCTGCACTACCTTAGGTAACGTCCTAAGCCAATATACGTTAACACACTGCATTCTCCTCCAGCGTGTCTGACAGCCCAGCTCCTGTCCACTACCATACATAACTGCCTGTATCCCCTGTCCTATCCAGGGCCCTCCACCCTTCACAATTGGTACCAATGAGGCCCTGCAGGGTCCACACTCCTACATCCAGACGCACTTGCATCCAACATGCATTCATTAAAAGCATATTTTTATATATGTACAGGGGGTCCTCGGGTTACGACACAGTTCCGTTCCTACAACAGTGATGTAACCCGAATTAGGGTGTAAGTCGAAACACACTCTAGCCTAAGTCACTTACCTATCTTAACACATTTGCAAAATCATAATCTAGAACATAAAAACACAAAATCTAAGCCTGAGAAGAAAAGAAAAGGACATAAATATACTGTACTGTACACTGTATTGTAGTAACAGAAAAAATGAGTGTAAAAAAATGCTTACCTTTATTCCTTCTCATGTCTCAATTTTTTTTAAGTTTTTATGGGAGTGAGTGTTGTAAACTCGAAACGTTGTATGTCGAAACGTTGTAACCCGAGGACCCCCTGTATTGTGTATAAGGCGCTATACAGGCGCCCGACCCGGCACAGATTCACACTGAGGCATGTGTGCAAATAACAAAACTTTTATTTTTTTCTTCAGCCGTGGGGTACGTCTTCCCCGTGTCCCATCGGCCCAACACAGCCCCAAAGCACAATACACAGACCAAATCAACCCTTCCTCTGGCACCACCACTCCTCTCAGGCAACCTCTTCCTCCCGATTCTGGCTCTCGAGTGGTGGAGGCTGGCCCATTTTAAAGTCCACCCGGAAGGGCTCCAGGTGCTTGACCACCTGGTCCCAATTGCACCTCCAGGTGGGTCTGAAGACTCGTCCAGCCGGGCTCTTGAGTCCAGGCAGGACCCCCTATGGGCCACCCCAACTCCCAACCAGGCTGTGGAGGACTCCATCTCCCATGGGGCCATGCGGGAGGCTGGGGAATCACCGTCGGCCAGGGAGGCTGCCACCAAGAGTCCCGGGGGAGGTACTGAGCTGCCCATGGTGGCTCCCCCGAAACATATGCAGCAGGGGCGTCCCGGCCGGCCCTCACAGCATGTATGTTCTTAATGCATGTTTTTCATAATAAAAATTACTGTTTGGCAAATAAATAATGTGAATTGTGGCAACTTTCCTGGACAGCACTGCATGGGTGGGGCACAAGAATGCCAATAATTATGCACTGTGACAAATGTGCTCACGTTTAAAGGTATCGCTTTGTCTTTACTGCCAGGTATATATAATTCATATTTTCCACAATGCATTCAAAACTGTTTCCCCAACGACGTAGTTAACTGGTTGCTTTTTCTTCCACGGACAACCTTTATGAACAAAAGTATAGGAATTTTATTTAGATGATAATTATAAAACAAAAAAAAAAAAAGATTTCCTTTAAGTTTTGAGGCGACATGTCTGCTGCTTTTGAAGAGCTTGTGGATACTCCCACTCCAGAGCTAGAGGTGTCCAAATTAAAATATCTCCTGGTCAATTGTCACCTGTGGCAGTTAACACCAAAAAATGGATGAGTGCAGCTTTTCGACTTTTTATGTGAGGGTTTGCACTCCACATCACACATCCACAGTACTGTTACCTTCTTATTTATATAGTTTTGTGTTTTCTATCCACTTGTATATTGTGTTCTTTCTTGCATTACATGTTTTATTTTGCCTTATTTTAGTTTCTTTATTTTTTATTGTTTTAAATAAAAAAATCATCTTTCCTCTAAACAATTCAGTGTTAAAATCACAATTCATGAGAGGCTTGTAGATTATAGTTGAAATTATATTTGTACAGTATTTGTACTATACATGTATTGAAAGCTGACCAAGCCATTCTATGCACAAACGCAGATTAGACAAGCTCAAAGGTCTTTGTTTCAAAAAAACTCATTTCTATGGCTCACCTTATCGTAAAAGTTTAAACACTGCTAAGTGTGTTCTGCACTGCACATTTTTATCACAGAGATTTGGTTTTCAGGCTTACTGAGTTCAGCTCTCCAATTGCTGAGGTTTAACAACATATCCAACAATAAATGTCAGACATCAGACTGGTATTCAGATTTACTTTACTTTATCAAAGGTGAAATGTTTTTATAATTTAATATTAAGGGGGCTGTACATTAATGGCTTTATTTTAGTAACCTTGTTAGCAACATGCAGGAGTAGGCTAAGCTACAGAAGAGTCATTATGTGAATTTCCCCTTGGGATTAATAAAGTATCTATCTATCTAATCCTACCTGCCATACTAAAGTATCTATCTAATCCTGCCTACTACACTAAAGTTTCTATCTATCTATCTATCTATCTATCTATCTATCTATCTATCTATCT
>JANRMT010062825.1:645452-662579 GCA_026402145.1 Polypterus bichir lapradei | reverse complement strand
TATCTATCTATCTATCTATCTATCTATCTATCTATCTATCTATCTATCTATCTATCTATCTATCTTCTTTAATTTTTACATTTATGCTTAATTTTTAAATGTAGTTTAATTGTATGATGTGTTGTTGCTCAGAACAGTATATTCAGTGCCGTTCGAGGCCCATTTGGAGCCCTAGGTGGGGTGGATGGACATCTCCCCTCATTATCCATAGCAGGTCATTGATATTATCGACTTTGACGACCTGTTTTTTCCCCGCTCGGTATCTCAAGCGTTTGTCCCCTTCAGTAGTTCAAATGGCGCCCCTTTGTGAATATACTGTGGACTTTAAGGTGCATGCTCCCCTTGGTGTATAGAGCGTGTGCACTTTTACTTTCACAAACGGTGCCCTGTGGGTAACAACGCCTACTCTGTATCATCAGAGTTTGACGACCAGGCTGGGTGCCCAACTTTGGGTCTGGAGCACACGCCCCTTCAGTAGCACAAATGGCACCTATTTGTGTATATACCATGGACTTTATGGAGCGTATGCCCCTTGGTGTACAGAGCGTGCACAGTCTTATTTTCATAAACGGTGCCCAGTAGTTAACAGCGTCTTCATCACAGATGGTGGTACATGTCATCTAATGGATTGCCCAGTTCTGTGGGTTTGTTGAATGACAGGATCCACTAGAGGTGTTGTGTTGTGTAGATTGAAGTTCTGCTTTCTTGAAACCATTGCTTATGCACGATCTTGTTGTAAATCAAAAATACTGAGTTTTATTTGTATTGTGATCATGCGTCAGACCCACCATGAAAGCCCAAAGCCCCTCGACTAAATTTGTCCTAGTGTCAACCTTGGGCTCTCTCTTCATTAGCAACTGAAATGAAAAATAGAAGACTAGTCATTAGTTGACCACTTTTTCTTTCATTCACGGGTTACAAATAATAATGGAAAAAATATATAAAAATAGTGCTGGACATTCTTTGTCTCAGAGATCAGCAGAAGCCATCCATGTTTCACACACTTCCTCAAAGAAAGCCCCAGTCTGCCCAACTGTCCCACACACCCAGTTCTACTGTAAGGTGTAACTTAGCCCTCCTTTTTCATCGATTTACAGCACAATCCTGCATGCTGCATGTGGCACACACCTGAAAAGGACTGTCTGGATTGAGTGACGCTGTAAGTCCATCCAGGATGTGCCCCCCATTCAGATTAAAGACACAGAGTGGCGGTCCGTCCTTCATCGGTTCATCCTAAAGTGCTATAGAAATGAGCTTTTTTGAAACGAAGACCTTTGAGCTCATGTAATCCACAGCTGCACACAGAATGGCTTGGTCAGCTTCAACAATAAGAGCACAGTGACAGATAGACATTCATCTTCATAAATTAGCAGATAATCTCGCTAAAGGAAGGCAATAAAAGCGACAGCCATTTCCCGCATTAAGCTCGCTTCCAGTGTGATTATTTCCAATAAGCCTCCCCTAATGCTCCAGAAAACAGTATAATCTATCTGTATTTCCTTTTTTATTTAATGATCAATTTCAATATACTGTATCAGCATAAAAAGAGAAAGAAAAATCAGTTGGCTCATTAGGATCAAGACACCAGAGGAGCTGAGTAAGATGGCCCTGCTCATAATTCATATAAATATTTTAGAGCTACACTAAGCTTTCGCCGTGTTGAACAGGAGATTATTAACCTCACCATAACAATTTGTTCAATAAGGCTTATCTGCAGAGGCCACCCGTAAAATAACAGAGGAAGAGGATGGTTGGCACTCCTGAAGAGTCTGTTCCAGAAATTGAGTGGTTGAACCTCAGGCTCATGGCATAAGCCCCTCATGTTTGCCCCTTGAACAGAGGAGACACGCCATCCGAATGTGTACTACATGATGGTGGTAATCAGCGTTACGTCTGCAACATGCAGTTGGTTCTGTAGAAGGGGTAAAAATAAATTGCTATGGAATTGGAGAGCAGAGTATACCACTAGTTTTTAATTAATACAGGGTTATGTAGAAGAATCTGATACGACCTATTCTGCTTCATATTCCGATAGATTAGCTGGTGATAATGCACCTTCAAGACTGGTGTGAGCCCCCATTAACTCAAAAGGAAGAAGAAGGAGGGAGAATCGAAATTGGAAGGAAAAAAGGAAGTGAGCACGAGCTCAAAACAAAAACAAGAGCGAAACAAGATGGCGTAAGCTCTATTCACGGTATGCAGAGGAAAAAGACTGTGCGATCCACTTAAAGCCGATGTCACATTACGCAATGTTTTGTTGTGGTTTATGTCACAGTCGCTGATCTCGCCGCTGTAGCATGTCAAATTACACAGCCCGCGTCACATTTACTGACTGAGCACTGATCTTCCCACACGGTCATGTTCATCCCTTTCTCTGACAGCCCAGCAGCGTGTTGATTGACAGAGCAGCGCTTCATGGATGTTTACAGCTGCAGTGAGCTCAGTCCTTTAAATTCTTTTTTCTATTCTTTTATGGAACAAAAAAAAAACAAAAGACATCAGACAGATGAGCTTCACTTCTGTTTGTGAGGTTCAAAACGTGCATGCTCCTAATTCCCCTTTGCTATGTTCTATGCATTGTACTTCTGGATGAGCATTCATTGGTTCATTTAGCTTTCAGTCTTCACAGCCCGCCCCTCAGACTAGCCAATCACAGCCTAGACGATCGACTTCACAGGAGCTCACCACCTACTGCCTCCCTCTGGCTAAGATTATGCACTGTAAATGAAAGCTACGATAAAAACTGGCTGGAAAAGTCGTCTAGTGTGATGTGCATTTAGGAGGAGAGGCCCAAATCTGCTGATCAATTCTAAAGTAGCCGTGATGGCAGAAGCAGACCAGCCATTGGAAAGGAGCAGTCTAGAGGGATGCATACAAGGCACAGCTGAGTGTGGGGGGGCTTGGGACAATGGCGGCCAAGGGCAAGACACCTGGAGTCCGACCTGAACTCCTGGGAGGGGCCGAACTCAGTGACGCACGGGGTCAGCGCCCTATGACACTTCAGAAGGGACGAGAGGTCTGTTTTAAATTACTTTCTAACGCACTGACTTTAATTGATCTCTCTTTCAAACTGACGGACAGTTTCATATTGCTCACTTGCTTTTAATGGAGTAATTTACTCATCTGAAGACACTCATTTTATTGAAGCAGCGTGGACACTTTAATTCGTTTTTGCACTTCTTGTCTGTCTCCTAACTTGCTGCTGGTCCACCCCCGGTTAACGAACTACTAGATACACCAGCAAGGGTCAATGGCATGGGCCGCTGGCATGGGGCATCACACTGATTGCTTGTTCACCATATACTTTGTGCAGAGTGTTTATATACAGGTAAGGCACATGATTGGCTGTTTGTGTTAAGAGTGGATGATCCTAATAAAGTGGCCACTCAGCGCATATAAAGTTACAGTCGTCACACATTGCAGTGTAAATGAATCAGACTGGTGCGGTCAGAACATGCCCTTCTTTTCAATGTGAAGACATAAGGAAATCGACTAACATTTACGTTCAATTTAAGCCCAGATTTACTGAAGACACTAATATCACATAATAAGCAGCTGTTCATAGCAGGAATTCTCTCTACAGAGTACAAAAGAGTTGTCATTTAAATCACTTTGACAAACTCACAAATGGCAGCGTAAAACCTTCACCTGTGCTTATCTATGCGTGAAAAGTTGCCTTTTACCTCAAACGCTTTCTGAAATGTCAGAATTGCTTGTTCTCCCTTTTGATGAGGATTGACTGCTCCCTGATGAATTCTCGCTGGGCAACCTTGAAGGACCTTACGACTCCAAACGATTCATCATCTGTGAATTCCGGGGCGTTCATAAATTGGAATGAAAGCCACACCTGATAAGCTGACAAGGAGGAATGCTGCATCAGCATGTGAGCGGCGAGGTTGGGGGGCACACGAAGGGAGACAGACAAGGTTAAGTTAATTAGGGTAAAAATCAGCAAGTAAAAACGGATTACTAAGCAGCATATCAGTGCTGCGGCACCCCCACACACCCCCAGTGCCCACTTAGGGGCTTTCAAACGCAGAGTGCACCACCAACACTCAAAGCCCACGTCCTTCTGAGGTTTACAAAGCCGAAATAAATGGCCTAATTATTGAATTAGGATTTAATATTTGTTTTATTTGATTTATTAAATTTCAAGCCTTAAGTAAAGGCGAATGGCGGCAAACCCGAATGTAAGATGAAAAGCAGCTGCTGGGAAACCAATGCTGGGATATTGGGGTATAGCAGACCAGAGAAATCGGAATGCTGGGAAAAACACACAGCAAATAAACTCAGAGTTGACATCCTTATTCTTTAAAACATTTCCATTGCCTGTTGTGATGTGAGATTTTGCATATAAGTTGATACAAAATATTTGCCTAAGTCTTTATTTGTAACTTAGGCAAAACTAAGTCAGGAAAGTGAATTTTATGGCAGAGTTGGGAGAAGTGCTTGAAACAAATGTTTCTCGGCTAGAGTCTCTCTGTCATCCCCCACACAAAGCCAGGTTGCCTAACTGCCAAACTTTACCTCAACAAATGGTTTTGGGGGGTGGCAGGTGTTAAGATGTTCTATTTCCCCATTGGTCTGAAATGTGGCAGTTTGGAATTGGCTTTTATCAGAAGCCTTTAAGTACCACAACGCCCTATTGGCTGTAGGGGTTGGACAGAACTGTGGTATAGCGGGTTAACAGCTCGTTTAGTAATGGCCATTTTTTTAAATAAATAATCTCCGCTCTCGCGGCGGCTTAGCGAGGGGGCGTAGGGCCATAGCAAGCCACGGGGCGATCAGCGGTGTGGGCGTCTCTCACCGAGTGCACAGGTGAGGAACTGCCCACATCCGTGATTGCTCCCGTGGCTAATATGCTACAGCTGCTATGGCCCCTCGCATTATAAAAGAAGCGCGAGTCAGTTGGGAGGAAAAAAAGAACAAAAGAGAAAAGGAAGAGGACGGAGGTTAGAGGGAGCGAGGAAGCAAGTCGGAGAGAGAGACAGAGACACGCAGAGCGTGTGGGCGAGTAAATGAGCGCTCGTGGGCAGCTGTGAGGAAGCTGGGTGTTAGGCCGACACCCAGGCGTTTGAGTTGATGTTGCTCCCACTGAGCGACCACGTAGCGGGAGTGACCAGGGGAAGGCGACGAGCCGCAGAAGGCCGTGGAAAGGCAGCGGAAGTCGGGAGGATTGGTGGTTAGAGTCCCCAACGTGAACGACCTGGCCGTTGGTGGAAACCAAGTCTCGGGGACTGGGATGAGTGCCAGACCGGAGCCAGGGATCGGGAGGTCTCCAGTCTCGAGTAAGTGCCGAGAAATGGGCAGGTGCAGAGTGAGAGTGGCTCCCCTGTTGCGAAGCCTGGACAGGGAGAAGCAGGGGAGTCGCAAGTTAAAAGAAGCACCAGGATCGTTGTTGTTTTTAAAGACTGCTTCCTATTTATTTTATCGTTTTAACCTCTGGTTTTAAAGGATTGATTTTTTCTATTTATTGATTTTTTTTTAACCTCACCTTTCTTTAATGGATTATTTATTTAATGAAGATTTTGGAAAGCACTGCACTTTAGTTATGGACACTTTGTTTTTGATTGTTTCTTTTAATAAAAGCACTGTTGCATTTTTTTTACCATCCCCTTGCTTACTTGTTGCCTTCACTGACTAGCTCACTCGGTAACATTATCGACGGTGTTGGGTTCAAGAGCTTCCAAACAGCAATGGGAGTGTGGAGTCAGAACCCGCATCGTCACAAGAACATCTATAAAATTTGCTTGGTTAACCTCACTCTCTCTCTTACTAACATCTGATGAAGGAGCATCTCTCTCTCTCTCTCTTATCAAACTGATGAACTGAAAGGACAACACAATGGAGAGCACAGCTCGGCAGCCATATTGAAACAAGCATGTGGCCTGTTCTGAAGAAAGCTGACCACAAGTGATGCCTTATAACTAGAGACATTAAGTAACAAACAAGTCTGTGTGCCGCCTGAAACTACACATCAGCATTTATCAGGTTGTATGGTTGCCAATATTCAAATGTACTTTTCATATCGTTATTATTTATCAATATTATCAATAATACATTATTTTATGTGTAACTTAACTCCTGCTTGTCTTTTACTATACCTAATTGCCTGAGGTTATAGATGTAGGAGGGAAGGTGGAGAGAAGTTATATACTATAATACCTTATAAACAGTGGTAAGTCTGTGATATCTGAGGCATTCTGATAAAGGCTACATATTAATAATACAAAAGGGGAAAGTAGAGAAATATATCACTCTACCAAGACAAAACAATGCCTCTTCGATGTTGCATGGTCATTGGGAGTTGTAGACGGGGCTGTGCTGGATCTCCTGTCCTGGTTGTGGTTTTCACGGACAGGGTATTAAGGTGCAGTCGGGGAGTGGAGGGGGTCCAGTTTGGTGGCCTTAGAATTGTGCCCCTGCTTTTTGTAGATGACGTGGTCCTGTTGGCTTCAATGGGCTATGAACTGGACGGTTTCCAACCAAGTGTATAGTGGAGGGATTAGGTTCAGCACCCCCAAATCTGAGGCCATGGACCTTAGGAGTAAAAAGGTGGACCGAGTGGGAGGTGCGTTACTGGTTACCTCAGGTAGAGACAGTTTAAGGACCTTGTGGTCTTAATCATGAGTGAGAAGAAAAGGGATGGTGAGATCAACAGACAGATAGGGGTGGCGAGTATAGCTTTGTGGTCGCTACACCGATCTGTAGCAGTGAAGAAGAAACCGAGCCAGAAGGTGAATCTGTTGGAGTCCCAGCACTCTTTTGATGCGTCTTCTGAGCACATCTTCAAGAATTAACACGATGCGTGTGCGAGTTGCAATAGCAGCAAAAATATGGGTGGTGTGTGTGTGTTCAATTTTTGGTATGTGACGTCAGCATCGTTGTTTACTATCAACATGTGAGGGCCAACCACAATGCCACTCCAACAGGATAAATCTGCATGCTTTGATGTTTGATGAATGGTTTGATGTTGTGAAGCAAATCATCAAATTTAAATACTGATATGCGAATGTATTCATGGTGCTTTTCTTCATCCATTTCATCACATGGCAATATAAGCTTCACATATTCCCCATTGTAATGATGTGATACATTTAAAGGTCTCACATACCATCTTCTGTGCCAATGTTGCCATCCTTTTTTTGCTGCCACAATAGGCACCTCCAAGATGGTGAGCTGGATTGGGCAAGGATAAGAATGTTACAGTATATTGTGTTACTGTGTGGCATATCTGTTAGAAGGTGAAAACCGAAAGGAGCCCAGTCAAGGTGTATTCCAGAATGAAAAATCTGCTACCATGGAATGGCCAGGGGTCCGGATCTCTAACGTGGCCTGATCTCCCAGCCTACAGCTCCTGGACGGCTCTTCTGTTGCCCTCAAACAGCAGTTGATCTGACTGAGCCCAGGTTTACTTTAATCACCCGTCTCTCGCTGGTTACTCTGGTGATTGTTTCAAGGGATTTTCACATTTTAATGCAAAGGACATCATCCAAATTGTGTGGCTAACCGGATTTACCAAAATGTTTTTTGATGACAAGAAGGTCATTAAAGGCTTATCACAACTAAACACTCATGGTAGGTCATATAAGGAAAAATGGGAATGTTATTCTGGCACAGGTAATGGAAGTCAAGCAAATGGGAGAAGAGTATTCATTAACGAGACCCCCATGTCACCCAGTTTGACAAGTCAGCTAAAAGGGGGCTAAATGGAGATAATCATCAGAACCAGCAAGATAAAGGATGGAGGTCAGATTCAGTACCAATGGGGGGAGGGGCATCATAAGCAGGACAGATTGAACACTTTGGAGACCACCCTGACCTAGGACACTAATGCTGGCACACGAGCCAGAACATGACCCTGTCCCATCTTCAGTACCCACCTCAATGCCCCAGAATGCTCTGTCACCCTGCAGACCGTAAAAAGACCCACAAATCCAAGACGACAACATTGGTAATATTCTGATAATATCCATCCTTCCATCCATTATCCAACCCGCTGAATCCAAACAGGGTCACGGGGGTCTGCTGGAGCCAATCCCAGCCAACACAGGGCACAAGGCAGGAACCAATCCCGGGCAGGGTGCCAACCCACCGCAGATATTCTGATAATATTCTTTAATAATATTCTAATATTCTTTCTATTTGAATTTTACTTTTACTCAATTCAGCCTCCTACATTCAGGAAGGAACCAAAGCACACCACTGACTGGCACACATAAGATATGGAAACACGTGAGCCCCATGCGGGGGCTCCAAATAGATAAATAAGAGCGGGTAAATCTGCGGCCTCACCTCTAACACAGAGTTAATAGCACTTTCAGAATTCAGATGTCGGAAATCGGCTTAAAGCACAAGCCTCAGGAGCTCTCATCAATAAGTAATGCGTCAGCATCTTCAGTCGGCCACAGACCACTAAGCAGCGGGTCCCGCGTGCTTAACTTGCTATTTATTTTTAAAGGAAAATACCGCCAGGGTCCCTAATGTAGTTTTAACAGGAGAAAGCATGTGGGCAACGCACCCCACCCACCTTAACATGTGCCGCTCGGTGAAGAGGGATCAGTGATCTTATCTTTATGTTGTCCTATCATAGTGAGCAGAAAAGGCCCAGCATGCCATCTGAGGTCAGTTCCCGTTTTTGCTCCCAACATTTCTTTGGAATTGAACTTGACAGGATGATTATAAAAGCAGAAATGTCATTCACAGAATTTGAAGAAGACCATAAACACTTGCTTACACCTTTAGAGTTACAGTATGGCAGTGATGAGACATTTAAAGCACAGGCCCCAGTTCACCTCATGCAGTGCTGTGGCACAGACCACTTGGTCAGCTTGAACCCCCCAATGCCTGACTCAAAAACTTAAGACTGAGACCTTACCTCCAAAAAAAAAAAAACTAGGCATCAAGCTCCAAATGAAGCTAGGACATAAAAATAAGCTTTTCACGCAAATTCAAGAGGCAGGCTTTCGGCCTACACAGATCACAAAGCATTTTTTTTGTAATCAACATTTTTTACTACTTTTTAAAGAGAGAAAAAAAGGAAACAATCAGAACAGAAAAGTGCAACATCAAACACCTACCACCAATAAGAGATGGTTGAAAAAAAAAAGGTAAAAAAAAGTGCCAGCAGCATGCCCTACAAATACCACTTTGGATAAATTATCTGATTTCTAAATACCGTATATACTCGTGTATAAGTCGGGTCTTGAAACCTGAAAAATCAATCATAAAATCAAACCCCGACTTATACACCCGTTCATAAATTCAACAATTAATTTTTTTTTTCATCTTCTTGTCTCCTCCAATCTCGCATCAGTATCTCAGACATATCGAATTTTGTTGCAGCAGCGCAGTTACCAGTTTCTTTCGCCACTTCAACAACGTTTACTTTAACACTAGCTTCATATTTTCTTCTGATCGAACGCTCCATCGTAGATAAGGGATGCTGTTACGATAAAGGTGTATGAGGGTGTGAGATACAAAAAACACAAATCAGTGCAAACGTCACTTCGCAATAGTTTGGGTATTACCGTGTGGTCACGTAGGCACAATAAAGAGAGAGAGAGAGAGACGTTAGGAGCACATGCTAATACAACGTATTGCTGCACCCACATAGAAAAAAAAGGCAGTGTGCTCTGTGGTTTACTCTCTCAGGTGGGCGTTAACATATCATAATCTCTTAGACCAATAGCGTGAGTTTTCCACATTCGACTTATACGGCCGACATTATAAAATACAGTGATCCCTCCTCGATTGCGGGAATTGCGTTCCAGAACCCCCCGCGAAAGGTGAAAATCCGCGAAGTAAAAACCATATGTTTATATGGTTATTTTTATATATTTCAACCCCTTATAAACTCTCCCACACTCTTATAAACATTTCCCGCACAGTTATCCAGCATAAACCCTTTGTATTCTCTTAGATATTAGTTAAAATTCGTTGAAATTATGTATGTAAACACACTGTTTATATACAGTAAAACCTAAATATTATTTTAAAGATATTGAGCATCTCCAATATCACATATGTTACAGTCATTACGATAGACAGATCGTTTTGGAGCCATCACGAAGGGCTTGACTATGCACAAAGATAAACACAAAAGAGCACAAAAGTTAACTCTTTACACAGCGAAACATGTTGATGCTGAATGAGCGAGACGAGACTTCCTGGTTAACGCAGCGCAATCGAATTCGCCGCTCCATCGCTGAGCCAATCAGCCCACAGGAACTTAACCGCATGCTGTGATTGGGTAGCTTCTCAGCCATCCGCCAATAGCATCCCTTGTATGAAATCAACTGGGCAAACCAACTGAGGAAGCATGTACCAGAAGTAAAAAGACCCATTGTCCACAGAAACCCGCGAAGCAGCGAAAAATATGCGTTTATATATTTAGATATGCTTACATATAAAATCCGCGATAGAGTGAAGCCACGAAAGTCGAAGCGCGATATAGCGAGGGATTACTGTATCTGAAATTATACGGTAAAATCAAGCCCCGACTTATACGCGGAAGAACTTAAACGCGAGTATATACGGTACTTCAATGAATAAGAGAGTTCACATTTTGATTTTTAATAAATTTGCAAACCTTTCGGTAAACCTGTTTTCACTTTATCTTGATGGGTTCTTGAGTGTAGACTGATGAGCAAAAATGGCAAATTTATCCATTTAAAATTTAATCTGCAACACAATAAAGCATGCAGAAAGTCTGAATACTTCCTGACTCCGCAGTTAAGGACGCAGTTTTCAATTCCAATCGACTCCCATGGAGTTGCAGGCCTTTGATGCTCTGTTTCTGTGGTCTTTGGCTACTTTGTGCTCCGTTCAAGTGCTTACACCATCACACGGGGCAGAAGACAGAGAGGACCTGCCTAGACAGAGATATCCACTAGAATGGCGACTGAGGTTAAGACACAGACTGCCGCACGCCTCATGCAACGTGTGATAGTCGAGTGCCGTTCCAACAGACTTGATCAAATGGCCGGCTTACTGATGGTCCCTTGTCATGCCTTTACACTTCTGACACTGGGGTACGCCAGTCTTATTCCAAACTGCCTTCTGGACCTGCTCTTCTCAGAGGTAAGCATCCTGCTTCAGTGAAGATCTCACGCCTGTCAGTGCAGAATGAAGTCTCGGCCTGAATTGTCTATCAAATCTGTCTGGAGGGCGCTCAGGAGTCGAAATTGATTTTTTAAAGATGAATGCCCCTGCTTGTGGCACCGAGATACAGGGGCAGCTTTCAAACACATCCTTTCACTTATTTATTATTATTTTTTATTCACAGCTCATTGTCTAAAGCAGACTGAATTGATCCATCAGCCTACGTGAGACAGAAGACCAACTTGCAGCATCCTGCCCAGAATTTCTAGCCTCTGCATGCTGGGAGTTTGCATTGCTTTATTCTTTCTTTATTCAATTAACTATCCATTTACATCCCACTGTGAAATCTAAGAATAATGAGTACTTATTTATTGAAATACAAAAAATAATTAGCATGTTCATAAAATGCAGCCAGAGCCACACAAATGTTACACGGATGATGTGCAGAAGACTTCTAGAAAACGCCTCAAGGCTGAAGGTTCATCATGAACGAGGACTATGTCATTGGTTGTTTTTAACCAATGAAATAACGTTTGTATGTCAGCCTAGATTAATATCAATAGTTTTAAACATACAGTAAGTACGTCCCCAATTAGATGGTTTGTTGAGACATAAGACTTTAAAAATGATAAAATACCAGGCATGCCTTGGGATAATTTGGAAGCCCACCAGTTCTGTGAATAGTGAAAACCTGCTCATCCCAAATGTGCGGATAAGGGGCAGAACGTTTCTTGCATCCTTTGTGTCTCTTTGTTGAGTGATTTATTGTGCAGGATAGTGAGGCACCTGCACCGCGGAGGAATTGTGACTGGCACTGACCTTACCAGGACCTTACAAAGTCACTTCAGTGCTCTTCTGTGCCAATAAAGCCTGTGATGATACAAGAAAGATGGACCTTATCACTGCCAAACATTTTTTGTTTAAACTCATCTTGTAATAAATTCTAATAGTAATTTGGTAATTAGTTTAAGTAGAAAGTGTCAAGACTCTGTGGCGCTGTAAGTCCGGAGATGTTTTGTTTTAGGGATGCTGGATTACTTGACTATGTAAGTTTTTACCGATAAGAAATAAGAAACATTGCAGGGTGAAGATAAATACACACATGCACCTTTCTACGGCAGTCTCATGTCTGAAGTCAGAAGTGTACGTTAGTCTCAAATGAAAGGCGAGTCGTATTTGTTCACAGGTAGGATTTCACTTTATATGCTCATGAGTGAGAGGTGAGTCGTCTCGGGGACAGGCAGATGTTAGTTTCATAAGCAATGGAGGAAAGGTGAGTGAGCATTAACTAAGCCACCATAGGGGAACAGGACCACACCACATCCAAATATAAATGAAAAAAGGTCAGATAATGAGCTGATCAATCAATAAGGTAAGCCAAAGTAAAAATGCATAGAGTCGCTGCCAAAGTTATAAGAGAAGAGTTGCCTGGAACGACTACACACATGCTGAATGGTTGGCTGATCTTTGTCTGCTTTGCGTGATGAGGATTGCCACACTCTGATTCCATTTTGTTTTTTGGCAGCAGTTATTGGTATAAGAATAAAATGTATTGAGTCTGTGCCTCTGGTTGCATTTTGCAGTTGTTTACTGAGTTCCTTTTATAGTTAAGTCAATCAGTAGTGAAGAGGAACATCAGAACAAATATAACAAACCCCTACAAAAGGAGGGATAGCCATAAACCCCTGGCTTGTATTAAAAGGCAAATGAAAAATCTTTTATAAGTTAACAAAGATTAGAAGTTTCACATAAATCATCATCTAAACCTGGAAAAGAAACTTGACAACAAGAAAAAGTTCACAGCTTTACAAATGGCACCCTGTGTACCAATGTGTATTTTGCAGTATGAATCTGTTCAGAAGTGATCCCCGCCTTGGGACAGTTTGTGCCAGAGCAGGGTGACCCTGTGCTGAATAATAAAACAACCTTCAAAATGCCCGATGAATTTCCCTTATTAATGACGGCTTTTTTTGCTCATTATTTCTCAGTGCTTTTACCGCTTTGCCCAGCTGCAGTTGTAGATTTGGATGAACAGATTCAGTCGAGGTCCGTTGGTTATTTTTTGGACAGGCAGCAGTCTTATCGGCCCACTCCGCAGCTGCCGGAAGAATTAAAAAAGGTGCACATCAGTGAAAATGGAGCTCATTTAAAGCGGAGAGGAGGTCAGTGAAATGAGAGGCAGGCCGTCTCATGAGCCTCATTGAAAATGAGCAGCCAGCTCGGAGAGCTCACTTATTGGTGTTTTTGTTTCTTTCTTTTCACCTGTCGGCCCCTAATGATAAGCTGGTTATCCCACTCGGGGTCACAAGGAGCTCCATCCCCACCGCTGCTTGGTAATAAGTGAAGGCGAGGGATTTGACGCGTGGCTATAGCTTGTCTTCTTAATCTCTGGCAGCGGCACACTCCCACCATACCAAAGCACTCTAATCCTGGAGCCACTCAGGCCTCATTTGTAATCTGTGGACCAAGAAGGACCGGCAGACACGGGGCAGGCAGAAGGCAAGGCCACCTGTCAGCAGGCTTGTTTTCTTAGAGGGTCACCACTTCAATGGCCTCTTTGAAGATAACGAATGAGATTTCAGATGGAACGGAATGAATAAAGCCAATGTGGTGCCTTTATCATTCTAAATTTAAAAAAGAGATACTTGGCAAGTCTCCTGGTGTCCTCTACAGGCACCAATCAGGATGACATTAATTATGACAAAAGCACTGCTTCGTGTTTTGCTCTTAATTTTTGTTAGGCCTAACGTGACCAACACAAGTGTTAACAGCAGGACCAGACCAGACAGTAGACCACGCTTTGCCGCGCTGTGCTAGCCACATACTGTGGGCACCTGTTAGACTAAACACCACTCCCCACCTATTTACAAGACCACCTAAGCCATTTGTATAGACATGAGCACAAAGGCTAATTGGGCACCATCAGGGACATGGCAGGTGCCAACTCTGGCCGAGACGTCAGTCCGCAGCTGGTCACACTCACACATGCTGCGCCAACTCAACTAACACACTCCTCTTTGAGATGTAGGAGCACAGAAAGGCCATGGAAACTCCACCGACGCCAACAGGCCGGGGTTCAAAGTCAGCCCCCTGGAGCTGTGAGCAAACTAACCACTTTACACTTTACACCCCCAAACGATTCAATGGCTGATAAACAAAATTCATCTCAACTTCAGTACCAGGCTGCCCTCAATGCGCTCGGTCTCCGAGCTCCAGTTTATATTTTAGGACATAAGCAACTCCTAGGGGGTCATAACCAGTGTGGCCTACTAGCGGGGTCTATTGGCTCTAAGTGCACAGAGGAGGAATGCTGCTGCTGCCAGGGAGATATTCATAATGCAGGCCACACTTCATGGATACGCCTGCGCAGTTCTTACCTCGTCATTGACGAGTAGGCCGTTTCATGTTTTACTTCATCCAGATTGCACATCGAGTGTTATTTCATTTTGAATATTCTACCCAATTGTATGTGTAACAATATGTGAGTCTCGACTACCTGATCACGCTGGACTTGATGAGAGAGAAAGAGGCTGTAAACTGACAGCTGTAACACAATACTTCAAAAAAATACACTTTAAAATTCTAGAAAACTATGAGATTCATGTGACATTGAAATACTGAAGATTTCAGTGCTTACAAACACAAAAGATTTACAGTACATGCAGTGTGATTAACAAGCCATTAGTGGACTGTGCAGGGCCATCTTACCAGCATCATAGGCTTAGGGAAAAGTAACACACCGTGGGTCCCCCGGCCAGTGCCCATTGTGCCCATACGTTAAGACGGCCCTGGGACTCTGTGTGTGTGTTCTGCTCATGGAGAGAAATACCGACGTGCAAATAAAAGCAACGTTCATTCAGACACAGTCCTGACTATAAATGACACTGACACCGCAGTATTTCACAGAAAAGAAAACACTGAAACATCGAAACGTGACCTAAAAATATCAAGACTCAGTTCTGAAGACAAAACTCCCGGCGCTTTATATATATATATACTGTATATATCTATAGTACTAGGGGGTTCACACCCTGCTCGCTTCGCTTGTCAAACCCTCCCCCCCGGCCTGCGCTATGTGCCAGCCATTTCACGTTTCTGCCGCTCACATTGTGAAGAGGGGGGCTGAACGCACCCCAAGGAGACGCGGTCGCTCCTGTAAAACCCCCTCTTAAACGGTGATACAATAGGAAACAAATAGGTTTTTTTACCCCCTCTTTGGTCGATCAGCTGCTGCTGCTGCTGTGCTGTGTGATCTGCATCTCGCATGACGCTTCAAACATTTAAAAGTCTGTACAGCAGGTGTCCTACTCTTTGTCTTTTATTTCCGGCCCCAGGCGTGGGTAAATCTCTTGGCACAAAGTCTCATCTCGCGGGACGTGAGTTCTTGATATTTTTGAGTTTATAATTTAAAAATGGAATAAGAATCTGAAAATCTAACAACATCACATTAAAGTTCAATAAATCCTGAAAAGAATGATGACAAACATATATGTAGGTAAAACATGACAAAAAAAGTCACATAAAATCGTTGCACGTTTAGGCTTATGATTTTATATATAGAGAGTAGATATATATACAGTATATGTATATATATATATACAGTGATCCCTCAATCCACTCCATCGTGGATTTTGTATGTAAGCATATCTAAATATATATCATGGATTTTTCGCTGGTTCGCGGATTTCTGCGGACAATGGGTCTTTTAATTTATGGTACGTGCTTCCTCAGTTGGTTTGCCCAGTTGATTTCATACAAGGGATGCTATTGGTGGATGGCTGAGAAGCTACCCAATCAGAGCACGTATTACGTATTAAATAAAACTCCTCAATGATATACGATATGCTTCCCGCGCGGTGCTTCGCATACTTGAAAGCCCAAACAGCGCCTATTGATTTTTGATTGTTTGCTTTTCTCTCTCTGTCTTTCTCTCTCTCTCTGACATTCTCTGCTCCTGACGCGTGCACTCCTTTGAAGAGGAAGATATGTTTGCATTCTTTTAATTGTGAGAAAGAACTGTTATCTCTGTCTTGTCATGGAGCACAGTTTAAACATTTGACTAAAGTGTGTTATTTCATGTCTAGAGGGCTCTAATAATGTTAAAAAACGTATTTAGAAGGTCGTAAACAGGTTTTCTGTGCTGTAACTGCGAAAATATTAGATTTATAAATAAAGAATCCTACTTCACGGAAATTAATTTATCGGGGTAGAGTCTGGAATGGTTTAATCGCAATAAACGAGGGTTTACTGTATATATATTTAGTTTATATGTATATATACTGTATATATATATATACTGCATATATATATATATATATATATATATATATATATATATACAGTATGTTATGTGTCTATTGGTTTATTTTTTGTTACTTACTCTTTATTCTTCTTGTCTAATTTGATTTTTCTTTTCTTGTTACTTTTACTTTGACATCTTGTTACAGGTACCAGCATGAGACCTCAGCAAACAGACTCTATATTCCTATAATAAACTGAAATCAACAGGAAAATAAGCAATAGGAACACAGCGTGGCGTTCTTCCCTGACTTCACCTCAACCAATAGTTTTAAGAGAGCGAGCCGGCACAACAGTGTAATACCTCCTGTGAGGAGAAGCCTGCCCTCTAGTGGTAGAAAGATTTGTGGCTTTATATACTATACATATATACGGTATACAGTAATCATATGTCTGACTGGCAATCTGGTTATATGGATGGTTACCTTCCAGGTAACATTGTGTGTTTGGTCTGCCAGTCGGCAAACATCCGCTATGTCTTCTCAGTTGCGAGAAGAAGATCACAGATACGTATATTATATATACAATCATGGGAGGGAAGGAGAATGCTAATCCTAGCAAACATATTGTTTATTTATTCATTCATTAATTAATTCATTTATTTATTGTGACCCCATTTGAAATGGGTGTCACAGTCTTGTAAAGCGCTTTGCGCTATATCCTACGTAGAAAGAAAGAAAGATAGATAGATAGATAGATAGATAGATAGATAGATAGATAGATAGA
>JANRMT010062825.1:619631-645442 GCA_026402145.1 Polypterus bichir lapradei | reverse complement strand
TTATTAATCCCCAAGGGGAAATTCACATACTCCAGCAGCGCTGCATACTGATAAAAATATATAAAATATAAAAATGTGCTACAGGAGTACCGTAAATGTCGTTGTGGACACCCGTGTTCAGTCAGGCAGCACAAGTGATTGGGCTCGGGCTCTAGAAAGCAGTGGCACTAAGTGGGCAGGCTGACGCCCATCTCTGCTCGGCCACAGGCAGTGCTGAATAAACTGGGACGACTTGAGTTGTCTTTGGACTGTGAGAGGAGCCCATAACGCGCGCGCGTGTGTGTGTGTGTGTGTGTGTATTTTCACCCGGCTATGGTTTGTCGCCCTGTGTTTGCTGGGATTGCCTTCAGCTTCTCTGAAACCTTGTGGAGGATGCAGCGGGTTTGAAAATGGATTCATGGATGGGTGGATGGGCTTTGATGGTGTGTGCTGAACTGATAAACCATTCAAGTGGCATTGACTTGCACCTGTAGCCAGTGTTTCATTGCACACACCCGCCCCACTGCCTGGCATACAGCAATTTGCTCAGCACTCGGCGGGCATGGAGTCGGCTGCCGCATATTTGTTCATCGGTTTGCATATCCTTGTTTGCTTCAGCTGCCAATGGAATGTTATTTACTGCCACATCGTGTGGGACTCTTTATTTAATGACAGAAGAACCTTGTGAGCCACAGCAGCATATGCTCGTCTTACACGTGTTATTTCTTCATTTTCTTTTAATTAGCAAATTCCTAAAATTAGCACACAGGAAATCACGTCTGCTTATTGCTGGAGATTTCAGAAGGAATTAACATCTTGAATGAAAAAAAGGAAAATGGAAATATTAAAAATTAATATTAAAATGCGAAAGAGAAGATACTTGACGGGCTGAAGGGAAGTCAGCGTGCACAGCACCAGGGTCTGGCGGGAGATGGGAGATCTCAGCCCTCGGACGTCACCAGCCAGAACTCCGGGATCAGCTGGCTGGTGTGCTTAGCAGGGAGACGCAGTAGACACTGGGCGGTCAAGTCACAGATGTGATCGTCTGCACATCTTCTTCGTGTTAGCTGCGGATCACGTTCATTGGGGGCCGGTAATGTATTCTTATGTACAGCAAACTCTGCGCACTACACGCCATCACTTTCATTCTTTACTTTCACCTGCCTTGACCAGTAGAGTCTTTTAGGGGCCGGAGGTCAGCGTGGCACAAAAGCCAAAATAAAACATAAATATGAGGAGACGAGAGGGCGGCATGCAGTGGGCACAGCGTGTGGCCAGACATGTGGTCCTCTGACGGGTTACAAACCACCTCTGTGGGGAGGCCAGCTAGCCAGTGACCTGAGGCACCTGAGCCTTAAAAATCTCTTTGATTAGGACTTTCATGTAGAGGAGACGACACACCCATAGACACACACGCATTCATATCCATTATTAGGACTCTTAAATAGATTCTCAAAGCATCCGATAGATAGATAGATAGATAGATAGATAGATAGATAGATAGATAGATAGATAGATAGATAGATATGAAAGGCACTATATAATAGATAGATAAATAGATAGATAGATATGAAAGACACTGTATGATAGATAGATAGATAGATAGATAGATAGATAGATAGATAGATAGATAGATAGATAGGAAAGGCACTATATAATAGATAGATACGAGCCTCTCACATCTATCTATTTGCCGGATTTGGCACCGTGTGATTTCTACCTTTTTGAACCACTAAAAAAACATCTGGGTGGTCGTCGCTTCAAGACAGATGACGTTGCACGAGTGGTTTGAGACAAAACCTTTTATTCTGCTGGAATCCTGGCACTTCCAGTCAGGTGGCGCAAGTGCACTGAGAAGGCAGGAGACGACATGGAGAAATGACATGAGCAGTTTTTTGTGAAGGTTCGCTCCATTTTCTAATAAATCCCATTTTCTAACTTTAGCTTGACTCCCCCTCATCTAATGCAGCAAACCGCTTACACTCCTTTTCTGTTTTTAAGTGATGTTAAGTTATCGGTGAAGTGTCCGCTCAAGGGCCTTCAAACTCCACATTAGCTTCTGCACTTTGTTGCAGCTCAGTTTCTAGTCTGAAGCTACTTGCTTGTTTGACCTCGTCATCTTTGCGTCTGCGACCTCAGTGGCTTTAAAAAGGTTCTTACTCAGCTAAGATGTGTTTATAAGCTTCACATTTCAATGTGCTGCAATTTGTGCATCGGTAACGGACAAACTTGAACCAATGTTGTCATCTCTGGTCCACTTTCTTTGCTGATAGTAATGGATTGTCATTGATATTGTGGAAGAAATACATTAGAAATATATTAAAAAAGGGTGGCGCCGTGGGTAGCACTGCTGCCTCGCAGTTAGGAGACCCGGGTTCGCTTCCCAGGTCCTCCCTGTGTAGTTTCCATGTTCTCCCTGTGTCTACGTGGGTTTCCTCCCACAGTCCAAAAACATGCAGGTTAGGTGCATTGGCGATTCTAAATTGTCGTGTGTGTGCCCTGCAGTGGGCTGGCACCCTGCCCAGGGTTTGTTTTCTGCCCTTGCACCCTGTGTTGGCTGGGATTGGCTCCAGCAGACCCCCGTGACCCTGTAGTTAGGATTTAGCGGGTTGGATAATGGATGGCTGGATATATTAAAGAAAGAAATCCTCAACTAGGACCTCTTTGAGTCGGGAACCAGGCAGGAGGAAACTTGTTCAATGTGTCTTTAATTTCTAATCATGAAGAGGGAACATCCTATTGAAGCAATCTAGTAAAGGACCGTGTCCTGGGCAGAGGCTGTCAGCTAATGGTCACAGAGCAAAGACAGAGAGACACATTTATAGACAAAAGAATTTGCAAAGCACACAGACATTAATGTTTCCACAACATCTGACATTTACTCGGATTGGTTCATTAACTTACACACCCAAATATGTTCCTAAAATAAAAGTCGCATTTCACTACAATCTTGTCTTTTCCGATCCTTTCCAATATTTTCTGAATTCAGTTCTTATTCTTTTATGGGGTTTTCTGCACATGTGACACTGCAAAGTCTGACAGGGTACATGACAGTCAGCCACTTTTGAAACCATCACCCAGAACCTTCTTGGTTCTTGGTGTTCACTTGACCCTTATCTCGTTTTCCTGATACGCTTGAACAAGTATGTGACATTTATGAACCTTTTATGCTACTGCTATATTTTTAATATGGGATGCATACCACAAACACTTCATACACAGTAACTATATTACCCCTAAATGACTATGTGGCCCCCAAGTCTAATTCCACTAAACTAAATGTTGTAATTATTTAACAACTCACTCACAATAAAAGAAGGTGGCAGCGGTGGGATCTGAAACTCATCTTTGATGATCAGCAGCCTCAATCCTTCCCAGCCAGACGCTCATTGCATTTCCCATTTAGTACTTCATTATTTGTGATGTAACTGTGACACTGGCTTTGAGTCACTGCGGACCTCGGAGGTACTCACTTGGATTCTTCTCCCATGTTCCTAAGAAATGGCTGTTTGGTTAACTGATGACTCTAAATTGTCCCCCTGTGAGTGAGTGGGCTCTGTAATGGACAGGAGTCACGTTCACGTATGATTCATGAGCTGTTCTCTTTATTTCTAAAAGGTGTATGGTCAAACAAAGATGACATTCACATTGTGTTGTACGCAATGCATTCTTGTAATCTGCTCTGCCTTCTACTGAGGAATACAATGAAAGGTGACATAACAAAGGGACAGAACACACCAATTCTTAAACCCGCACAAGCACAGTAGGAAAAGCCTGTCTATTGCCCCCTGGTGTGCTGGTTGCAGATTTACTACACGTCCTCCATGTGCCGTTTTGAGACACAGACACATCATTTGAGTCACAAATGCATACTGGCAGTGCTTGAGCAGATGTCGAAAGATTTTCTTATAATATTTTATCTGTTGCTTGTGCGTGAGAGGGTAGAATGCGAGTGCCTGACCCGCTTGATCGACGCACCCCTTGTGTTACTGCAGGCTAACACAGCGGAAGGCTTAGTGACTTCCATGTTTCACTTGACGCGTGCCTTGTGAACAGTGCTTAGCGTGCGAACGTCTTCCTCGTCCTTCCATTTTATCACATTCATTTTTCCTTTTTGCCTCACAGCTACTGCACCACCCTGCAGCTTGACGCAGCCTCGAGTCACCTGGCATATCATGGCGGTTGGCTTGTTCAGTGCCGTATGCATCGGTTTTCCTTTGATGTAAAATCTCAAGCAGTTCAGGCGAGGTACGGCCCGCTAATGACAGCACAGATGAAGTTGTAATGACTATGCTTGCCATCCCACTTGGTCCATCTTCTGGTGTAAGACATTGAGTTCCAGATGTACCCAGAGTTTGCTTCACACAGCACGTAGAACTTGATTCTAAATCGTGTTTGTTTGGATGCGATGCTCTGTAGCCACAACAGCCTCCCGTTGTTACGCATGACATCCATTTGTCAATAGTCACAGTCGGGATCACACGCCTTCTGCATATTTTTGATGATCGTCTGATACGTATCCCCCCATTTATACAGGTTTGGTGCAGTCTGACTGGCTTCACGGCAGTCATCGTTATTAATGAAATGCAGGTATTTCATAATGAGTGAAAAATGATACTCATAACTTTGCTGAAAGTGGGTGTTTACATTAACGGGTTTGTGAACCATTACCATCACTGCACTGGCCCTGCAGTTTCAGGAGACTGAAAAACACCCACATGTTGTCTGCCAGTGACTGCGACAAGCAAGTTTACTGGGATTATTCCGACACTACTCAGCAGAGCAGTTTGTTTCTCCATCAGACAATTATTGACAAATTGATCAACACACATCGTTAAACCGCAGATACCCATTCGGGCAATGAGTAGGTGCAGGATTATCAGCAATAATATGAAGTCGTCACCTAACATAAACATTACTGGAACTTGGCGGGTCGGAATCTACCGGACAAGGGTCAGTTTCACTGTCCGTGACAACCTCTGAGGACCAACTCACATCGCCATCACTATCACTCGATTTGAGCAATGGCTCAGTTTCTGCTTGTTCTAAAACTAGCTTTACGGCTTTTCATTTGCCATTGTGTTTTTAGTTGAAGGCTCCGCCCTCTCATGAATATTGATGAGTTACCATAAAGTGGCAGAATGCATAGAAATATTCATGATTTTTTACAGCATGATGTTATTTCATCCACTAGATGGCAGCAGACTTATGTCCCGACAGTTATTCAGGCTTAACATGGTAAAGCGGATCATCATACATCACCCCGAATCTGAGTCAGGCTTAACCGTGATTACATAGAATTCTGAGCCTGTTAATGCCAAGGAGGTCATGTTCAGTTTATGATGCGTTCAGTGATAATTTTAGACTTTGATTACAATATAGTGTCTTGATTTGTAGCAATTTTAAGTCACTGTTGTGTGAATTAATTCTGAATGACGTTTACAGTGATCCCTCGCTATATCACGCGTTGACTTTCATGGCTTCACTCCATTGCGGATTTTGTATGTAAGCATATCTAAATATATATCATGGATTTTTCGCTGGTTCGCGGATTTCTGTGGACAATGGGTCTTTTAATTTATGGTACATGCTTCCTCAGTTGACTTGCCCAGTTGATTTCATACAAGGGACGCTATTGGCGGATGGCTGAGAAGCTACCCAATCAGAGCACATATTACGTATTAAATAAAACTCCTCAATGATATACGATATGCTTCTCGCGCGGTGCTTCACATACTTAAAAGCCCGAACAGCACCTATTGATTTTTGATTGTTTGCTTTTCTCTCTCTGTCTTTCTCTCTCTCTCTGACATTCTCTGCTCCTGACGCGTGCACTCCTTTGAAGAGGAAGATATGTTTGTGAGACGGAACTGTCATCTCTGTCTTGCCTTGGAGCACAGTTTAAACTTTTGAAAAAGAGACAAATGTTTGTTTGCAGTGTTTTAAAGTCCCCGTCTCTACAACCTGTGTTTCTGTGTAAATCTGTGACCCAAGTGTGACAATATAAAAATAACAATATAAACATATGGTTTTTACTTCGCGGATTTTCACCTTTCGCGGGGGGTTCTGGAACGCAACCCCCGCGATCGAGGAGGGATCACTGTATACCATTATTGAATGTCGCCACTGGTGAGGTCACCTGTAATAACGCAGAGTCTTGCAGCAAAGACCAAGGAACTGGTAGTGGATTTTAGGAGGCCCAGGCCCCTCATGGACCCCGTGATCATCAGAGGAGACTGTGTGCAGAGGGTGCAAACCTATAAATACTTGGGAGTGCAGCTGGATGATAAATTGGACTGGACTGCCAATACTGATGCTCTGTGTAAGAAAGGTCAGAGCCGACTATACTTCCTTAGAAGACTGGTGTCCTTCAACATCTGCAATAAGATGCTGCAGATGTTCTATCAGACGGCTGTGGCGAGCGCCCTCTTCTACGCGGTGGTGTGCTGGGAAGGCAGCATAAAGATGAAGGACGCCTCACATCTGAACAAACTGGTGAGGAAGGCAGGCTCTATTGTAGGCATGGAGCTGGACAGTTTGACATCTGTGGCAGAGTGACAGGCGCTGAGCAGGCTCCTGTCAATCATGGAGAATCCACTGCATCCACTGAACAGGATCATCTCCAGACAGAGGAGCAGCTTCAGCGACAGACTGCTGTCACCGTCCTGCTCCACTGACAGACTGAGGAGATCGTCCCTCCCCCACACTATGCGACTCTTCAATTCCACCCAGGGGGGTAAACGCTAACATTATTCAAAGTTATTGTCTGTTTTTACATGCATTTTTATTACTCTTTAATTTAATATTGTTTTTTGTATCAGTATGCTGCTGCTGGATTATGTGAATTTCCCCTTGGGATTAATAAAGTATCTATCTATCTATCAATGTAACTCCAATCAGAACGTCCTGGTCCTCTACTGTAGATGCTTTCCACAGTCCACGGACTGAGTTATTCAACATAGGATTAAACTCTAAACCAGGAAACACTAAGAAGTAGCAGGTGGCGCAGTGGGAGACCAGAGTTTGTGTCCCAGGTCCTCGCCGTGTGGAGGTTCTCTCCTTGTGTCGACGGTTCCCTCCCACAGTCCAAAAACATGCAGGTTAGTGAATTGGCGGCCCTGGTGAGAGTGTTTGGTGGGTTTTAACCCTGTAATTGACTGGCGTCCTGACCAGGGTTTGTTCTTGCGTTGCATCCTATAGGCTCCAAGGAGTCCCAACAAAGCCCATTCAGAGGTCTGGATTAAGCAGGATAGAATATGGCACGCCAAAGAAGATGCACACACGGTCCCAACCCAGCAATTATGGAATCCAATCAAACAAAAAACAAATAAATTGTCAACTCATGAGAGCAGAGACATTGCTGTGTAGGTGACTGATGAGACAGCCAGCAGTGACAAAAGCATCAACATTTAAAAGATGTATAAACGTTAGCTTTCTTTCCTCAACCTATTATACACACATATCTGGGCAATGCCGGGTACTGTGGCTAGTATATCAAATATCCAGCATGGAGCACAACACAGGAAGAAAGCCTGGGCAGGATGCCAGACCATCCCACACTGGCACAGTTTAGAATCACCAATTAACTTAACATGCACATGTTTGGAATGTGGGACAATAACTGGAAAACCTGGAGTAAACCCACCTGGACAAGAGGAGAACTCCATAGACACTGACTAGGCCTCAGAACAGTGGATCTGGGAGGCAGACGGCAGATGCCATGTTAATGTAAAAGGCGCTATACATAAAACAAAGCGGTTCAGACTACCTTAGACTGGCAGGACTTCTGGAAGGACTTTTTTATTATTTCACTTAAACCTTCATTTCATTTTATGTACAATTGCAGCACTCAGTGTCAATTTTCCTGATGTGTGCTATGTTAGGGCCCTGTCACCATAATCAAACATTTTATGTAATAATTGCTGAGCTGAGCATATTCCGTCAATAAAACTGACACCGTGACAGGACTTACTAAATCTGACACAACGCTCCTGAATTTGAAGCTGCTAATGATAAGGTAGTGGGTGGTGGGGAGTAAAGGGGGGGGTTTGGGATGTGAAGTCAGCCATGCCATTTAAATCGCGTCCAAGGCCTTTAAATTACAGCAAATGGATTTCCTGGAGGCATTTGTGGAATTAAATCCCATCATTTACACCCTTTTATATACCTGTGTACGGCCATTACACAATCTATAAATGGGACAGAAATGAATGGCCGTGCCACCCCTCTCTTCTGGGTAGCCTTGGTTAGTTTGTTTTTTTCTGGTTGTGTGGCCATAACGTTTTCCATGAACTTCAAATTTAGATTGAAATGTCCTGAGCTGGAAGGGTTGATGTGCAAGGCGCTGTATAACATTGATTTCCCATTGGTGTTCAGACATACAATTTTCCTAATGCTTGCAGGGCCATTTTGTGGTACATATCTATATTTTGTCTCGACAACATCAGTGCTAAACATGAACAAGATGCCATCCATTGCAGGGCACAGCCACACTCGCTCATACATTGGCACACTGGAGTCTCCATTCAACCTAAGGGGCATATAATGGGTGCTAATAGGCTGACATGTTTCCAGAGCAGTTGCAGTAAAGCTTCCACTGACGTTTGTGTGTGTGAAGGTTGTCCACAAGTCCATGTCTGAACCCAATGCTTCCACTGCAAAGCTCATTCCGGCAGCATCAGACTGAAGGTATAAATCAGTCAGGGCTGAGTGGAACGCAATTCTACACCAGGCTGATTTAAACTTGCAGATAAAATTGGTGTGTGCATATTTAGGATGTGGGAAGAAGCCCAAGTATGGAGAGAACATGCAAACTCCACATGGACACCGAGCGGGCTTGAAAGTGAACTCAAGTCACAGGAGCGGAGCAGCAGCCGGTTAACTGCGTCTCAATGCGCCATTAAATTAGACTTCACATTGCTAACTACCTGGGAGAGACGCTATGTTAATAAATCCAATGTGTCCTTGTTGATATTAAGGATAACGTGCGACGCCATGATGAGCTGTTGCTCTGCTTTTAATGGCGTTACTGCCTCACCGATCCTGTTTGTCTCAAGTCTGCTGGGATTTTCCTCCCACTTACGTGAATGCGGGGGCTTCCACGAGCACTTGAAGGATTGGGTGTCCCGTTCAGGTGGCTCCCTGCCTTGCACCTAATACTGCCGCCTCAATCATATCACGGTAATGTCTACCCGATTCTCTTTTTAAAGTTAGGTGCAGGGACGGCTCCACCATTTAGGCAAACTGGGTAGCAAAGTTCGGATTGGGCGTTACTTAAACAAAATAGACCTGCAAACACTCGGACTCAATACGACTATTTGACTACATTGTTTTATATTTTTTATCGCATGCTTGTGATGTTTGGCCTTCAGATCTGACGACTTCCCTGCGGTCTTTCAAATCCCAGGATGTGCCGCACTCAACTTCTGTACGCGTCTTCACGTGCTGCAGGTTTGTAGTTTTATTTTTGTTTTCATCAGCAGAGATAATAACTCAAACATGAACAACACCAGTAATGATAATGATAATCAAAATAATAATTCTCAAACTAGCATAGCACACAGAAGGCACAGAACACGGCAAAATTAAAGGATTTAACATCACCAGGCCTGCGGCTCTTGAACGCCACGCCAAAGGTTGGCCAAAATCGTTCACCAGCAGCGTCTATGAGATCCGCTTTTGGACAATAGAAAAACTAGAAAGTCCGTCAAGGAACAACATTCTGAAGTCCTGCATTGATTGGATAGTTGCATCCATTATTTGCATACATATGGATACCATAAGTAGGAATCATGGGTAAATATTTAAGGACTGTCACTATACTTCCATTTCAGTTTGTCAGTTTGTTTCATGGCTTTAATTAAAATGCATATGTTAGGGAACAGGCATGGCACAATTGTAATGAGACTGTCACCATCACTGTAAGGTTCATGTTTGGATGGGGCCTACGGTGTTAAGTGGGCAGGCCTTTGACTTCTTTCTTTAAAGAAATGTTACAAACTAAATAAATAAACCTAACACAGCCCAATTCAATTCAAACTCCGTGCTTTCTGAATTATTACCCCCTTGAGAGTTTTATAATCAGAACTTGCAATAAGTAATCAAACATCCCCTCAACATTTTTCAGGTTGTGAATTCACTGCTTTGTATCCAGACCCTCCATATTTGGCTCTCCTCAGCCCTGGCTCCAGATTTATACGTAAGGGTCTGGCAATGAGGATCACATTCAAAGCAAACGGGGTGGTGGGGCACCAATTACAGCTCTGCCTAGGGCAGCAAAAATGCTGGCCCACCGGCTCAGGCTAAGTGACCCGTGAATCAACAGCGTGTGCTGCTTTGACTGCGGCCTCCACTGAGCCGTCCGTACCGAAACCTGTCTGTGGATGTGGGATCAAGGCAGGGACGAGCGGGGTGCCTATCCATGGCTGGGGTCTCTCACACACACACCCGCACTTACATTCAGGCAGAGCCAGTTCAGAATCAGCGACTAAATGAAGAGCACGCCTGAAAAACCGACACGTGCACCAGGAGAACATGCAGACTCCACAAAGACAGCTGCGTCTATGTCATAAATACATTATGGGGTTTGGGCTAATTTTCCCTGTTGGAACAAATGAAGTACTAATTTCAAAACCCAAAAAATTATTATTATAATAATGATGACTAATTGTGCCTGACACAGGGTCTCACTATACTCAAATAACAAGGAGTTAAGAGGCCTCACAGCATACATACAACAGCACAAACTTCATAAATAATCTGCAAAGAGTAACAATACATTCTCAAACCTGTCACTCTTGTTAATGTTTTATTTTAGATCTGAAGAAAATAACACTGACGTGTGACGGGCATTTCAAGTATCTCAGGCTGCCCTCTAGTGGCATCACGTTGTATCTACAGTAGTCGAGAACAGAGGGGTCTAAATTCTGATCCTGCAAGACCACAATGGCTGCAGGTTTTTCCTTCCTGGACTTTCTCCATCGGTGACACATTTCTGCTGTTAATCGACTTCTTTTCCCTTCATTTTAATTACCGTGTTTTGTAAGATTCCGTCCTCTGAATTGCTTAGTATTTTACTTAAATGGCAGTCAGACAAAAATGAGCTGTGAAGCGAGCCAACAGATGACCAGCTACGTCTGGGCGTCAGACTCCAGCCAGTTTCTTAATTAGTGTTGATTCTTGGAGTTGTTAATTTAATTTTATAGCCTGCTGCTGCTCTCATTTCGGAAATGGCCGATTTTGATTTTTCTTTTGCTTTGGTGAGCTGAGCAGATCAGCATTACTGAGACCTTCGCCATTCTGTATTTTCAGATATTGCACGATGGATGCTGGCATGTGTTGGCTCATTTTGTATATCATTATCATTTGGCTGCTGATTAATGAAAAAAAGAAACAATGAAAGGGTCAAAAGACGTTAATTAGCAGGAAAAACTGATCACCAATTAAGAAAAGGGTTAGAATGAAATCCTGCCTGCTACCACTGCAGCCCTCCAGGAGTGGAGTTGGCCATCCCTGCTTTAGAAGACGTAGACCGAGTGCAAAAAGCTTTGGGCTCAAATGTCATCATTTTTATCTGTCGTCACACACGTGTGCGCCTGGAGATCACCACCCTGGCTCTGTTGAGGTTAAGTGTGGTACCACCCCGGAGCGACAGGGGGCGCTGTCTCTAACACCACCTTCCTAGATGCCTAGTGCCCGCCTTCAGCCCCAAGCAGGCTCCACCCATTCTGGTCAGGACACAATAAAAGCAGGTGGTCCTCAAAAAGATGGCTGCTCATTTTGGAACCAACCAGCAATGGAGACAGAGCAGCCTGCGGACCGAACCCTTTTTTTCCTTTGTTGTGCTAAAAGACTGACCAACGTTCTTTTCGTTTCTTTCTTTGGCCGGATGCCCACAATTAAACACGGAGCTGGTGCACCCGTCACACTATTTACTAATAAATCAACTCAATCCACTTCAGGCTTTAAACTTTGAGCTAGAATCCTGGTGATTTAAATTAAGAATCTCTCCATTGTTTCAACGTATATTTTAGCAACAGTAAACGCAGTCTGTTATTTTTGTGATTTGATGCTAGATGCTGTAAATTTAATACGACGTGAGGTTATATTGTAACAGTCGTCTGGAATATGTGTGCGTCACTGTGAGTTTGTACCTCTCCCCATGTTAATGAAATGGCTTAATTTGTAAGGCCGGCCAATTGTACAGGGGGAGGGGAGCTTGGATGGCCAATGGTATGTAGATGGGTGGTGGGAATAAGGAGAGGAGAAGCACAGAGCCAAGAAAGAAGTGGACGCCATCACAGGAAAAAGCAAGAGGGAAAGGACTGACACCGCATGGAAAACGTCAGGTGAACCCGGGATCGTTTCAGGACAAATTATTTTTCCTTTCTGGTGACGATATTCGGGAAAGGACCTGATGGGCCAGCACAAGGAACTGTTGATCTGTACGTTTCCTGGAACGGGCGGTATGGTTCAGCACCTCGTTACCCACCGCAGACTGAGATAGTCATTCCGTACAGAGAATATTAAAAGGACTACGAATACATTCTTTTTTTTTTCTCTTGCTCAAATTTCTGTGTTTTGTACCGTGATTTGTGATGGGTGGGAAGCACTTTAGCGTGATATCATGTATATAGGAGTTTTTTGTTACAGAAAGTGTGTGTATCTTCTGCCAATAATCATTTTTTTACTTAACTCTGCTTTCACTGGTGTGTCTCTGTGGTAGGAAAGTAGTGCTGGTCACTCGCGCCCCGGATTATTTATTTTCTTTTCTCTCTTTTTCCTTTGCTGCTGCTCTAGGAGGGCAGCGCATATTATAATCACACCGGTTCTAAGAGCAGTATAATATAATAATGCTTGAAAGTTATGGAAATTTATGAAACTACCCATTTTTACTGTTAAGGGGAAACAAGACACCACTACTGTTAAAAAGGCCAAGCCCAGGAGGAAGATGAGCAGAGCATTGTGGGGGCAATGAGACCGAGGAATGAGGGGCTACAGTGAGGCCGGTGTGCCCAAGTGTCGAGACAAGCATATGTGTGTGTGTGTGTTCACAACAGAAACGTTTCAGAGATTAAAGACGTGTGCACTAACTGACCACCAGTAAGTTTTCATTCCATCACTTTCATTCAGTAATTATTCATTCACAACAGTTTTATAATAATAATAATAATAAATTGTATTTATATAGCACCTTTCCTAATTTGTTAGACTGTTCATCATTTCCTCCATGAAAATTCTGGTGGGGCCATACCAGAATTTTCCAGTATGTGTGTGGACTTCTCTAACGTTACCTAACTAATCACGTCATCGACAAGCAAAGCATCCAAAGTAAAACACCTTTCAGGTCACAAAATAATCAAAGGGTGGGATGCTGGCACCTGGTCTGTAACTGTCAACTGGCATCAGATCTTTTTGATAACCTCTGATGTGGTCATCATCTGACAAAATGCAGCCGTACAGATATTGGGGCCAGCAGGGGGCATTGCAGAGCCCCAAATCCCAGACACAGCTATAGACACGCAGCTGCAGGTACAAGAACAATACAATATTGTGTTTTATTTACAGGTGTCCTTCCCTTGGTGGCAGAGTGGCTCCTTCACAAGCCAGTCCAGTTTAAAGTAACATTAGTTGCCCCCTTGCTGCTTCCATACTCCTGAAACCCACCCAAGGTGAGTCTTCTCTTCCACCTCTGACTCCCTAAGCAGAGTTGAGGACTCTCTGTTAACTCCGGACCCGTCTTGGGGATTTGAGATGCTTATTCTTTTTTCTCCAGGAAGCACTTCCGGGATAGACAGGACCCCAATGGTCCTTGTGTCGTCACTATCCAAAAGCCCAATGGATTACCCTGATAGAACCCAACAGGGCAGTGCTATGTGACCACAACTCTCTTGCTGCCCTGCAGATGTTCATACTGGGGACCACAGAGATGGGATACTGCCACCTAGTGCTTGGGGGGACACTCTGCCCACAGCGCGGTCCATCCAGTTTGCCACTTGATGGTGTTTGGATGTCGTAACGTCCTTCCACAAGGGGATGTTGTCGCTCTGTCCCTCCCTGTTGGTCTGGCCTCCTGACCAGGTAAGGGAAGATCCAAAGTGTACTCCATGTCCATGCCATCACCCCTCAAACACATCCTAACAAGGGGTAAGGTGAGCCTTGCAAAAGGGCATACACTTTGCAGTGTAACTAAAAGTGGCTTGCTTCAACCCTGGAAATCCAGCAAGTTACTATCAATTATTTTCCCCCAAGAACAATTAAACCCCATAAAACTAAAACCTTCACCCATGTGAGGGAAAAAAGCCAGGAATGTCTCCTCAACCCCAGAGATTGGCCAGTTACACTCAGCCTGCAACTGGGAGAAGGAGGCATACATTGGCAAACTGATCACCATTCCATTGGAAATCGGCGTTACAGCTCTATGGCCTGCTCTGGTGCCCGGCTCTGCTTCAGTACATACTGGCAGCTTGCTGTACCCTGGGAAGAACCAGTGGATGAGACATTTGGGTGACGTCACATGAAGCACAAGAACCAACCCAGTGGAGGTGGGACACAGATGTTTTGTGACCACCTCTACCACCAGGCTGCTCTGTGGATCAAAAACTGTGAAATCTGTCTCAGATACGGCAGAAACGAGCAGTCGGTAGGTTTGGTTCAAAGGGCAATGACCTCAGTCGGGTGGTCTCCAAAATAGTTATTCTGAAGATTAGGCAGACACAGAGGGGGGCAATTTCAGACATGAGGTGGACTAATTGTAAAAATGTCAAGGAGGAGGATGTCCACTTGAAAAGACCTTTGTGCCAACCAGTCTTCACTATCTTTAACACCAAGATCATCTCTGTGAGGGCCCACACAATGGATAGTAACAACTTATCCTGTGGTTCCCGATTTGTTTTTGTAAAATAAAGTAATGAATACATCACGCAAAAACAGACATCACCCACTGCCTTCCTGCATGGCAAGATCCATTACAGTTAAGAAAAGGAAACATAATTCAGTTAGATTTCCAAATTTTGAGTTTTGCAAACTTGTAGCTCAGCTTCATATTTTGCAGAACACTGAATCTTCTCAAAAGGAGGCAGTAAATGCCATCTCCACAGGCAAATATCTTCAATGATGTAAGAATAAAACAGTTATTAAAGAGTCATCAGTACCTAATTCACAACATTATTAAACCTAATCTCCTAATCTATCAAACTCATGTACTGGACCAGGGGAGCTGCAGCTTAGACTGGACAGCCTGGGCACATAACAGAAACTGGCCCCGGATGGCACACCCAGCCGTTCATATTAAGCCAATTCAGTACCGCAACCGTGTGGCAACATTGCCACCTAGTGGCACAAAATGACATTGTGTAGTAATGCGCACCCGCACTGCTCGATCTCCAACGCTTGAGATCTTTATTCAGTAAATGGCACTGATTGTTGGATTAATGAAATATTGAGCTTTTGAAATTGTCAAAAATTTATGCAAAGTCATGAATTGTTACTTGCATATTCTAATCTTGGCCTGTGTTGTTTTACAAAGAGTGTACAATTTAAAATTAAAATGTCTTTTTTCTTAATTCAATGTTTAGGAAAATACTTTAGAGCAGTTGTGTTGTTTCATGATGGAGTTATCATCTTTATATTTAATACATTACTGTGGCTGTTTGTTTGTTTGTCCAGGATTTTAAATCACCTGAAGCTCGGAAACTGTTTGAACTATTGACCTGAAATTTGGTACACATATACTACGTGACGTCTATCCTTTTTCAGGGTGATGATCGACTTCCAAGGTTATTCCTCTTTATATTTTATTGTAGAATCAACTCTTGGCAGCGGCCAGCAGGGTGGCTTTGTGGCGCAGGTGTACGGGCATCGTTCTCATTCCTATCACCTTTGCCGTCACTTCCCCTACCTCTTCATATCTTAAATCATTCTTGAGGCAGATTGAAGACTCAAGTGCCAGCTTAAGTGAAAAATTAAAGAAAACGTACTAAGTAATTGCAACACAAACAGTGACTTAATCAGTTTTAACGCAAAAAGATGCCAACGAAAGAAGAGAAGAAGCAGGTCGGTAGGGTGGAGAAAAGAAGAGCTGCTCAGAAAGCAGCAAGCGCATCAACCACTGAGCAAATGAATGGTAAACGTACAGAGAAAGAGGATGAAAACTAGGAAGGCTCAAGCCAAGTGTATTCACTACACATTATCCTGCAGTGCGCCGTTACTGGTTTGTAAATAAAATATGCTCTGAATGTACTGAAAGTTAGAAATAAAAGAAGTCATTTTTAACTAAAGCGGCTTGTGTTGCATATGTCGCTGTATGAGGTTCATCTGGTCCTGCTTGTCAGACATTCAATTCTTTCTTATTTTTTTATTAAACATTTTAAATAATTCTTTTATTTATAAAACCAGTTTTAATAAAATATTTACATTATCCATTTCCTAAACTATGGGTTGCATGGATGCGAACATTATGGTACAGCCAAGTGGAAAACATGGTGGAAACAAACAATGAGGGGTTCGCCTGTCCACTGTTGGACACAAGCTGCCGATAATCAGGGGTCTTAGCCCACCAAGCAGGCAAGCTTTGAAAGCTCAGAAAAATATATAGATTACATCATTAAGTATAGCTGTTATTTTCATACTTGTCAAAAGTTACTACAATCTTTGATTACGTTTTAGCAACATTTATCCTCCTTAGGTGATGCTCTTCTTGAGAGAAGTTTACAAATCAGAAAGGTTCTGCACATATTGCTTTACGTAAGGCATTTACAGAAACACAAAAAGCCATCAGTGGAGAGGTCTCTCTGTCTGCATAATAATTGACTCTACTTTCAACAAAAAATATAACAGTGGTATGTCTTTCATTTCCTAGGAACATCTGAGTACTGGGGTGTTTTCCGAAGAAAGATTTTAGTGAAGCAGTATTTAGTTGTATGAAATTAAATCAAATGTGAAAAACTGGCTGAGCAAAAATTTGCGTACCCTTGTAATTCTGCTGATTTGAATGCATGTAACTGCTCAAAACTGATTACTTGGTTGGATTAGCTCGTTACGCCTTAAACTTCATAGACAAGTGTGTCCAATCATGAGAAAAGGTATTTAAGGTGGTGTGGGGAGCAGCACGGACACAGACAGGTAGACATCGTGTTATCACCCAACACACATTTAATTTTAATTTATTTAACCCAGTGCAGCAGCGCCAATCACCCTCAGTCCAGGCTCTCAACACAATGCCTTTCTCTTCTCCTGAACGCCACCACCACCGCATCCACTCTTCTCCTCTCCGACTCCAGCCATCGAATTGAGGAAGACGGCCCCTTTTATGTTCACCCGAACGAGCTCCAGGTGCCTCCCGATAACCTTCCGCCTGCCCTACCAGGTGTGGCAGAAGTGCCGGCTGTGCACCAGGAGCACTCTGGGTGTCCCTGGTCTTCTTCCCCCCAACACTTCCTCCACACCCGGAAGTGCTGAGGGCCAGGGCTCCTCAGGCATCTGGGCACCCCCTGGCGGAGACCACGGGCCCGTATAGGGTTGACCTTCTAAGCTCTGTTCCTGTGGTCCCCAAAGCCACCAGGGTGGTCGTCCCCTCGTGGTCTGGAGGAGGCGTAAGCCCTCCCCCGGTCCTTCTGGGCATCCCGGCGGGTACCACCCCCAGCAACTCGCCACAGTGGTCAATTGCAAGCTGTGCTTCCCTTTGACTCTCCTCTGAAGAGTGACAGCATGGGATCCTCAAAGCAACTCTCAAAAGATCTGAAAACGAAGATTGTTGAATCTCATGGTTTAGGGGAAGGCTACAAAAAGCTATCTCAGAGGTTTAAACTGTTAGTTTCAACTGTAAGGAATGGAATCAGGAAATGGAAGGCCACAGGCACAGTTGCTGTTAAACTCAGCAGGTCTGGCAGGCCAAGAAAAATATAGGAGTTGCACATGCGCAGGATTGTGAGAATGGTTACAGACAACCCACAGATCACCTCCAAAGACCTGCAAGAACATCTTGCTGCAGATAGTGTATCTGTACATCATTCTACAATTCAGCGCAATTTGCACAAAGAATATCTGTATGGCAGGGTGATGAGAAAGAAGCCCTTTCTGCACTCATGCCACAGACAGAGTCTCTTGCTGTATGCAACTGCTCATTTAGACAAGCCAGATTAATTTTGGAACAAAGTGCTTTGTACTGATGAGACAAAAATTGAGTTATTTGGTCATAACAAAAAGCGCTTTGCATGGCGGAAGAAGAACACTGCATTCCAAAAAAAACACCTGCTACCTACTGTCAAATTTGGTGGAGGTTACATCATGCTGTGGGGCTGTGTGGCTAGTTCAGGGACTGGGGCCCTTGTTAAAGTCGAGGGTCGGATGAATTCAACCCAATATCAACAAATTCTTCAGGATAATGTTCAAGCATCAGTCACAAAGTTGAAGTTACGCAGGGGTTAGATATTCCAACAAAACAATGACCCAAAACACAGTTCGAAATCTACAAAGGCATTCATGCAGAGGGAGAAGTACAATGTTCTGGAATGGCCGTCACAGCCCCCTGACTTGAATATCATCGAAAATCTATGGGATGATTTGAAGCAGGCTGTCCATGCTCGGTAGCCATCAAATTGAACTGAACTGGAGAGATTTTGTATGGAAGAATGGGGTCAAAGTTACCTCCATCCAGAATCCAGACACTCAAAAGACTATAGGAGGCATCTAGAGGCTGCTATATTTGCAAAAGGAGGCTCAACTAAGTATTGATGTAATATCTCTGTTGGGATGCCCAAATTTATGCACCTGTCTAATTTTGTTATGATGCACATTGCATATTTTCTGTTAATCCAATCAACTTAATGTCACTGCTGAAATACTACTGTTTCCATAAGGCATGTCATATATTAAAAGGAAGTTGCTACTTTGAAAGCTCAGCCAATGATAAACAAAAATCCAAAGAATTAAGAGGAGATCCCAAACTTTTTCATATGACTGTACATCCCCACATCCCAGACCCTTAATAAAACATTTTCCTTAATTATTCAGATTACCACACTGTGCTTCAGTAATACAGGAAACACAATTTATAAGGTCAGCGAATTAACGTTCTTCCTGATCTTTCCATCCAAGAAAGAAAGAATAAATAAAAAGGCAGTGAAGCGGGCCTACAGCAGTTCCTCCTATACACAAGCTCTCTTATGCCTCTGCTGCTCTGGCAAATTTGAATTACCATTTCTTTATATTTGCTTTTAACTTTGCTAATTTCCTTCGTTTCTACACAGAAACAGACAAGGCATCTCCAACACTGTCGCACAATGGATCAGGAATTCCGTGTTGTTGAGCTACAAGACTCTCTCTCGACTATATTTCAATTTCCCTCTGTCACTTTTTCATCAATCCTCTATACTGAAGTTCTAGAATGTTCTTTGCATTATGTGCTACATTTACCATGACCCTCTTCAAGCATGCATTTGCATTATGTGGGTCATGGTGTAGCAGTGGGCTTGCAATTACCACAAAACAAAGCCCGTTTATTCACTATGTTTCTGAATTTTCCATACAGACGTATCTGCACTGTTGTACAGATCTGATTAAACAAATTACCCACTTGAACCCAGGATCCTAAAATGGGAACAATTCATACAATGTCATTTGTCTGCCACAAAGCAAGAAAAAAAAAAAAAAAAACACGCATGCCTAAAGATCTTTTCAGAACTCTTGCAAATATAATGATGCATGACCCTGCCAGGAAAGTAATTTATAACAAATATGTCTGCATGGTCAAGGAGGCAAACTAAGCTTACAGGGAGGAGAGTAGGATGTGTCTGATTAAAACTTCCCGTTTGAATCAGCTCAAAGTGCAAATAATTTTGGTCAAACAAACAGGGAGGCTTCGCTTTGTCTTAATTAAAAGGGGTGGTTCTTAAAGTATTCAAAACATAATCTTCTTGAGGACAGAGTTCATGGAGAGTCTGCAGTGCAAGGAATTTTACTTCCTCCAGCCTGCAACACTAGAACTGGAGTTTTTGATTTTAATTATTCTTTTACATCAGTTAAAACAAAAATTAGCAAATGATTTCCTTAAAACCAAAACCAGAAAGACATACAGGATTAAGTACATGAGGAGGATATTACAATACACAACATTTACAAGGATCAAGAAAAAGTCAAAATAAGGTTAATGAGGACAGACCAAGTTGTAAAAAAATATTTGAACATTAGGAGAGACCACAGCTTACGAAAATGGCAGGCCTCTTTGTTGTTTGAAAAAAAAAAAAAAAAAAAAAGACACTCCAATCAGTGAAAAAAACACGAACCATAAGAGCCAGTGTGAAGATGGATTTGGACCAAAAGGAAAGACTTTTGGGTTTCAATTCTGATGGATCCCACAGAAGAAGACACAAAACACCCTGTGGCTCTAAATTGTCCAAATGCACAAGAACAGTAATTAACTATCGGACACATTTTTGTTGGATTTTTCTTAAACATGAACTCTGAAAAATCTAACCCAAATTAGTTTCTGACCTTGATTTTCAAACAGCAATCTTACGCAAAGCATTGTGAGACACGTCTGTGAGCTGTGGTGTACACAAGAAAGCACCATTCAGTGTGAAGTATCCGCACAATCTGTTAAGGCCCACGCTACTCTTTATCTTCCTGTGTGCTCTTCAGGTCAAGCAGAGATTTCCACTCCAAATTATATTCAGAGGACCAAACCAACCGTTATACACAGGTTAAAGTATTCATTTCATCCTAATTGATTAAATGAATTCTTAGAAAACATCACATTCACAGTTTAGTTCAAAATTAAACTTTGAACCAAAAATAATAAATAGCAAAAATATTCCAATGTTTACCTGATGTAAGAGCCAATCTTAGAAAGTTAATGTGTTTGCTTAAGTAGAACAGAATACAGTTTTCTTTCATAGCTATAGAATATAGTATAGTCTTCATCCCTTCTAGGTTAGTATGAGAGAGAATTCTCTTTGCTACATCTGTAATGCAGTGTGTTAGTGAAGTCAGTGTGTGTCTGGACAGTCCCACTGCTAGCATGGACTGAAAGACCCTTTTACTGTTTCTAAATAGACATACAGTTTTCAGACAGTTTAGAAATGGTTCTACTGTATGAGCAAACTTAAAGAAACAAACACGATATAGAAGCTTTAAACAAAAACAAGAACTTTTCTTTGCTATATTGATTTTTTCTCTATATTTGTGTGAACTGTTTTACCTTGAATTTTTACTAAAGCTTTTAAAAATGAAGATATTTGGTCAGTGGAATTATTTCAACTTGTCAAGCTATTACCAGAATCCCATGAAGCAAACTAAAGCTTGGTAATTTTGGGTAAAACTAAAAAGCAGAAGTATTTATTTTATTGTTTCAGTATGGTCCTTACTTTTTCCTTTTGGATACATCCCCTCACTTCACAGGTCAACTGTTTTGTTGAACCCAACTGCATTTCGTATTGCATGCTGGGTGAAGAAGGACTGTGACTGCACATTTTGTTGTCTTACAACCCATCCAACACACAAATGTCTGTATTTAAAACGCTAAAGACGATAAAGTTTTCGTATCAACTGTCTACAAAAATAAAGATTTCCAGCTTGCAAATGATGTACATAATATACCTTTATGCTAAATGCACTGCCAGCTTGACCCTGCATAGAAAGAATACAGTCAGCAGCCATTTTATTTTTCTGAAACATTTCAGATTTTATAATCTTTTATTTTGACATATTTACGATTTAAAGACAGTTGTAAAAGAACAATGTGAAACTGAACCCACAACTTCCTTATTTCCCTGACCACTACCTAAGAAATTCCATTCCGGCTTAAAACCCACCTTTTCTTCACAGCAATAAAAAAATATCTGCTAAGTAACAGAGCACTTTTTACTTCCATTAAACACCGAGTACCATGTTATGAATTGCTTTGTAACGGTTCTAAAAGAAATGAAAACTCCAAAGAATACGGGTTACTACGTAGTTTCAGAGAAAGATGCTTGATAATGCAAACAAAAAAGTAAAGGAAGATAACTGGATAAGGATGATACTATGTTTCTTCATTTACTACAATAAATAATGAAACTGTTAGCACTGGGCTTAAAGGCAGCAACATTCACTTAGTTTATTGCATTCTCTGTTATAGTTTTATTTTTTGGCCACTCTGAAGATCCTATTTTTAGTATAGTTCAATAAATAAAGTAATACTAAAAACTTTAAGGGGAGCTGCTTATCCAAGGGAGACAGCGCAAACACCCTGCTCCCAGCCTCTCCACTTTCCAAAGCTGAGAGTGTAGGATGTTTACACCACCTGCCACTCAGAGTTTCAAACTCTTCGTTTCACTTCACCAGAACACATTTCCATTTAAATAAGTGGTCACCCAAAGTGGTTATCTGTAGCATGACATGCCGCGATGTGAATCCAGCTGCAAAGAGAGCACAATATTTTCATTAGGTTCTTAATGCACAGTCATTATTCAAATCTATATATCACTCATACTTCAATTTGATCTCATTTAAATTTAATGCAGAAACCTCCTTTTGAAATACAGTATAAACATTAATAATTGTTACTGAAGTCAAGTGAGGGTAGATTAACAAAACCTCTGGATATAAAATGTTTTAGGAACTCCTATTAGACAAGCCCCTATGGTGGTAGAGCTTTGCCGTGGCCTGCATGGTCTTCGTGCGTTCAGGTGATTTCCCTCAGGATCTCAGTGGTACACTGACCGATGTGTCAGTTAGCCACTCTAAAGTGACATTTGTGTATATGTGGCTGTGCCTTGTAATGAAATGGGCTCAATTGCAAGGCCAAGGGCTGCCTGGTGCAGGTTCTTGCCCAACTAGGCTCAACAGTAGATCTTCCTGGCTATGTACAGGGAAAGGGTGGGTTTGAAAAATCGAACATGGCAAAAAATAAAATGAAGGGTTTTATTAGTTATACCCATTTCTAGTCTACCACAGAAAATTAAAATAAAAATACTACACCACTATTAACAAGAAATGCTCACCGGCTTAATCAAAGCTGAATGAGAGCCTGCAAGGCCAGCATTCCTAAGTTAGCTGTAGTTCGCTGTACTCAGCAGAAGGGGCCTGGCATACAGGGTTTCTTTAGGTATTTCAAAAACTGTTTGTTACGCTTATTATTTAAAACAATGTTTGTTAATAAAACTGTTTATATGACAGCTTAAATATAAAATATACTTTCTGTCATTAAATAAAGATACATAATCTTCCTATAGGAAACCAAAGAACAAAAAATACATTTATTAATTACATTAAGCCACCAAACCTGCAGATTAGAAATTTTACATGACCATTTTTAAATGAATGCTTATGATTATGAAAATGATCTTTGTCCATTCAAGACAAGCTTTATTACAAATGTACCTTACCTTACGTGAACAAAGACAAAAGGGATTATGAATTCTCGTGCCAAAAATCATCAAGAGTTGGATTGAACCCCCTTCAAGGTCAAAGGGGGCAGAAATCTATTCCAGCAGCACTGGGTGCAAGTCTACAGCAGGACCCGTATAAAAAAACCACACTCACACTTGGGACAATTTGGAATCGCAAATGAATTTAATGTCAGTGTACCCAAAGGACAGGATTGTGCCACTATGCTGCCTAATAACAATTAACACAAAACTAAATTTAATGTTCATTAACAAAGACTACTGTTATACATTGTTCTCCTGTAATCTCTACAATATTGATTATATGCCAGGTAATTGAATAGTTGGAAGAAACATATCAGTGTTTTTGATCATTGCTTTATTAAATGTTAAAATACTTAAAACTCAAATATATTACTTACTGTATAAATTTAAGAGGTAACATGACAGCAGTCCAAGAAATGGAAACAAATCATCCCTTAATGTCAAGGAAGAGGGGTACAAGATGGAACTAGAAAGAAAGTGGACCATTTGTTAAAACAGCAATCATGTCTTTACAATGCACAGTTTTTAAGTTAACATGATGTAATTGGCTGCGGTGGGCTGGCGCCCTGCCCGGGGTTTCTTCCTGCTTTGCGCCCTGTGCTGGCTGGGATTGGCTCCAGCAGACCCCTATGACTCTGTGTTGGAATACAGCGGGTTGGATAGTGACTGACTGATGTAATTTGAAGCAGTTAGCTATGCTATCCATCTAAAATGGGTTAATATCCAAATAAAATCTTAAGTAATTAATATAGACCTCAATGTTCATGTTTTCAGTCCATCATGCAATGCATGTGTCTCTGTTATATGCCATTTGGTATGGGATTTACAAAGGCAGAGTTTGTGATGTGCCAACAAAGCAGCTGGACAGACACACAGACAGACACTTATCCTCTTAAAGTGAATAAACAAAGTAAAGAAGAATTAGCATTAATTCTTACAACTGTCAATTATACTGTATTACATTTAAAATTAAAGTTAAGAATTTAAATCTATCAATTACTACACTCATGGGTGCATTATATCTAAACAATACAAAAAATATAACCAGACAGGTTTGAACTGTGGCAGCTGCAGCACCTTCAATTAGCACACCAGCTTGTAAAGACAAATAGGAATTGCATTCCTACCTACTGACATCCAAATGCCACTGCATCTGTAATATGTGTTTGTGTAACAATTGTGAAGAAGTTAAATTATTTACTTTGTTACATCTGACAAAGCAGACTTTCTTCTCGGCTTGTTTTACTACACAGCCAAGCCTATAAGAAAAATTTTGACTGTACTATGCAATGCATTAATGTTGACCCCTATAGACATTTTAAGTACTGCATTAATAGATATATTGATTCCTTAGCAATTATGAATACTTATTTTTTTCATTATTAATAATATAAATTAGAGTACTTTAAAACTGTTAAAATAATTAGGTTTCAACACTAGGGCCATCTTCGAAGTAACAAAATGTGACAGTAAGATTAACTGCTCTGTTTAACAGCCTGGTATCTTTTCCGATTTATTAAACAGACCACCCACAAGTCAAAAATGTCACTTCTGACCTTATATTTCTTTCACAGAGTACATTCACCAATTGTTTTTGTTTATTTTGGGCCACATTTTTCCTAATTCTTTAGATCTTAAAGCTACAGTATACTAAAATTTCCAAAGACATATTTACTTTACATCATAATCGTTACCACACTCACGCTGACAAGTACAAAAATAAAAGGGGAAAATTACAGATCGCAAAAAGTCTTGCACGTGGCATCAGAAGCAACATAAACCTGACTATAAAGGAGGACTGAGATACTTGCAGTATGAATTTTGTTGATTGAAAGGAATCTGTTTTTTTGAAAAGCAACAGAACACTTAAATATAATAAATCTTTACTGTTACTTAAAAAAAACAATTAGGGAAGCTTATTAAAACTTTTCTGCAGAATAAATGACTTAACTGATTCCATAAATTAACTGGATTAAGGGTGAAACAGACATAGGCCCTGTAAGAGAGTCACTACTTGTAAACCTGAATAGTTTGACGCTCCATGCTTTATATGCGTCGGTAATGTAAGCTAACGAAAAACGATAACTTTCTGTATTTTTCATGTAGTATACCCAAATTATTTAAAGATTTACATTTTAAATAAGGAATTAACTATCTAGGGCGGCATGGTGGTAGCACTGTTGCCTCGCAGTTAGGAGACCCAGGGGTTCGCTTCCCGGGTCCTACCTGCGTGGAGTTTGCATGTTCTCCCCGTGTGTGTGTGGGTTTCCTCCGGGCGCTCTGGTTTCCTCCCACAGTCCAAAGACATGCAGATTAGGTGGACTGGCGATTCTAAATTGGCCCTAGTGTGTGCTGGGTGTGTGACCTGCGGTGGGTTGGCACCCTGCCCGGGATTGGTTCCTGCCTTGTGCCCTGTGTTGGCTG
>JANRMT010062825.1:604211-619621 GCA_026402145.1 Polypterus bichir lapradei | reverse complement strand
TTGGTTCCTGCCTTGTGCCCTGTGTTGGCTGGGATTGGCTCCAGCAGGCCCCCGTGACCCTGTGTTCGGATTCAGCGGGTTGGAAAATGGATGGATGGATGGATGGATGAATTAACTAACTAATATCATTATTAGTTCTTGACATTCTGAGCTCAAAACATTTAATTTCTTAAAGCAATGTATGAATGTTCAAAGGACTACATCCATCCTTCCATCTTCTCAACCCGCTTATCTAGAGTAGGGTGATTGGCAGTTGGAGGATATCCCAGCAGCAAACCATTCATTAACCTAAATTACAACAAACTGAAGAAGAATTTTTAAAAATAAATGATAAGAAATTTTAAATTTCCAGGTTAATTTTAAGTATTGTACTGTATAAGCTATGCAGCACTTAGCCTTACATAATAAGTATCAGGACAGTGAACTCAAACTTCCATTTGGCAACAGACACATGCATGTAATTTGCATTTCAGTAGGGCACAAAACTGTAGAAAGTCTTCTTTTATTTCTAAGTATTTCTGGACATATTTGCTTTAAAGTATCGGAATACTAAGTTTGAGTTCCATTAACACCCCATCAATTGTTGATAAGAAAGGGACAAGAAAAAACTTTTATTAAAAGCAAATGTTTGTTTGTAGACACCACACTGTCTGTATCAGTTCTGTAACACACTAACATTTCCAAAATATTGGTTTGTTCTTTTCAGTTGCATCGCGAAGTGTCTCCCATAGAAATAACTGTTTGTTCTGGTCCTCTTTTTCAGAAAGTAAAATGCATTTCGATTACAGTTGTTTTTTGTAATTTGAACGTTCCAGAGTTCAAACACTAAGTTCAAGAGAACTTTGATATGGAGTTCACACAATGCTTCTATGTTTAAACTGCACGTGCAGTTTAAAAATACAGCAACTGATGGTGTGAGTGTAAACATCATTAGTTGTGTGCCCAAGTCATCTCTCGCTCTTGCTGTGAAAGCATTTCTTGCGTTATGCTTGTGTGTTTTAAGTGCATTTTTTTTGCTTATTTTTGGTGTGTTTGGTTATAAATTGTCACACACACGTGATTAGGGGACAACCAAAGGGCCTGAATAAATGTAGTTCCACACCGAACCAGGGGGTGGCAAAGTGCGCTAATTCTCTCTCTTAATTCCTTGCAGAATATTCTCGGGAAATCCCGCCCTGTTTTGGGGCAGCCAACGGCATCACTTCCGGTTCCGTTCCTGATGACATCACTTCCCCTACGGGCCTTTAAAAAGCCGCCATCTTACCACCAAGGAATCAGTTTCATTTTGGACTCCATTGTGTGAACATATCTTTGTTTTTTGACAGTTTTTTACAGCTGGGAAATATACGGGTGGCTGCCCCAAACCTTCCCAGTGTCTCTGGGCTATTCTTGTGACAAAAAAAAAAAATATATATAAACCCTATCTATTAACCATGACATCATCAAAGAGAAGTGTTGAAGCAATGAAGCCGAAGAGGAAGGTTGTAGTACCAACGTTTGAGGTGAAACAGGAACTTACCACGAAGTACAGTTATTTGGCATGTTTATGGAAGGTGACAATCCCCCCTTTCCAAACAGCAACCTTTCTCTTCCTCTCCACCAGCCACAATTAAACATCAGCTCTCCTCACTAAGGCACAGTAAATAAAATGTTCATTTTATTATACAGTATTATATGTATTGTTTTCATGTTGTAATGTATTATTTATGACATTTAACTGTTATTTTTACCTTTAATTATGTGTATTTGCTGTTTAAGTTTATCAAAATGGGTTTTGTTTAGGGTCTGGAAACAGATTCATTCACTTTCCATTATTTCTAATGGGGAAAACAGATTTGGACTTCAAACAATTCAGAGTTCAAATGGCGGCTCCTGAAATAAATTAAGTTCAAAGTATGAGGCACCACTGCATATTCATATCAGGTTTGATTTGCCCATTCTCAGACAATTTTTTACCCCTTCAGAAATGATCTGCTGCCTCAACAGTATTTTTGGAGATACTGTATTGTTGCATGATATAGTACATAACCTGCTAATGAGTCTATGGAGGTTTCTTTAACACCAGCAGCCTAGATGTTTCTGTTCACTTCTGATGTCATTCTGCAATTTCAGTCAGTAGCTGAATTGAAAAAAAACGACACAGAGCAGCTGTACAAGTGGCTGAAGACATTAACCCTAACCCTAACCCTTCACAATTCCACTTTGTCTTTACTATGGTAGAGCTACGGTTTTGTTTCATTTGTTGCTAACATTTGATACCAGAAATATATTTGCTTATCTCTGCATTTTTTAGTCAACTTCAATTTGGCCTTCCTAATTATATTTATATTGCACTGTGTATGTTGTCAATGATTTTGTCGATGGCTATTCTACAGTGCAGTTCTCTTTAACTTACAAGGTCACCGCCAATTAAGAAGCTTTTCTGTGTCCAGTCTCTGTGCTGTCTTTCCAGTCAAGTCTTTACTTTCTTTCAGTATTTATGCTGTGCTTCCTTTCATGGACAGATCTTGTCAAGATGGTTTGGGGTGAATGGCTCTAAAGACGAGGCAAAGTGAACTAGCTAAATAACTAGCATACACGTGAGGACGCTTAGAATTTTAGCATAACTAAAGTATCAGTCTCTCAACAGAAGCTCTTTGTTTTTTCTTGCAAAGCCCATAAAGAAATTATTCAAGTTTGTAGAGTCTCACTTAGCTTTCAATTAATTCATCACAAATCTGTATTATTACCACAGTATACAATAGCAATAGAAGATGCTTAGAGGTAAACATGGCATGGCATGTTTTAAAGGCATTTTAGCATGTGCCGTTTATGTATTTATTTAGCGGTTTATTTTTAAATGTAAGGGCGACGTGGTGGTCCTGTGGTAGTGCTACTGCTGTGCAGTCAGGAGACCATAGTTAGTCTCCTGGGTCCTCCCTGTGTAGAGTTTGTTCTTCCAATGTCTGTGTGGGTTTTCTGCGGATTTTTGGGTTTCCTTCCACTGTCCAAAGCCTTGCAAGTTAGGTGAACTGGCAAGGCTGAATTGGTCCTAGGTCATGTGTTCCCCCTGCAATGGACTAGCGCCCTTGTCCAGGGTGTATTCCTGCTTTGCACCCTCTGTTATCTGGGATATGGCCTCCACCCCGCCTTCTGCTCAGAACCCTAGTGTGGATTAAGCAGGTTAGAAAATGTCATGACATTTTAAATGTATAATGTGTATGTCAGAAAGTCCTCTGTTAGGTTAAATGGCGACCTCTAATGGCAGAATATTAGAAACACTTGTAGAACTTTTCTTGCATATTTCGGGGTGAAAATTCAGGCTTCATACTTCATTCGTTCCTTTGTTTACTTGCTGCATGTTGTGAGAATAGTTTGTCCTTTTCTTATATCACTTGAGCCATTAATGCTGTGTGTCCTTGTGGGAAAAGCACAGCAACAGGAATTAAAGTACTTTCTGAGTTCAGATTGCACTTGAAGTGATTCCTTACTTCGATATTTGGAAAGGGGAGTTTACAACAGCAAAGTTGAGCAACTGTGGAGTTAACAGCGGCACCTCTCGTGGCCAGACATCTGATCCTGTACACTGTCGTTTGGACTTTACCTCACCCGTATTTTTTTACACCAGCCTGTCGTACTGAGGCCAGCCCCCACTTATAGTGTATATGTGCATGGTCTGTCCACTTCACTCATTTCTTCTCTATTATACTGTATATACTAAGAACATCCATCCATTTACAGATCCCACTTAACAAGTTGAGGTTTAATTGCAAGTAAACATAGGAATACAAATAAAAACATTTTACAACAAAATATTTCATACCATTGTTTAGCATAGCAGGGTATTCTTCAAGGAACTTTAATATTTCACTGGAAATGATCTGTCTGGAAAAGCAAAGTAAAAGAAGATATTTATAAAAAACTATCTTTAGTGCTTAGTTGCTTAATGTATATTATTAGAACAACAACAATATTTCTATTCATTTTAAGGATGGGCAGGGATAACTGTGTAACCAGACACCCATTTGTACAACAATACCTATATAAAAATAGAACAGTATTCAAAGACCTTCAACAATGTTTCAGTGAGAGAGCACCAGAAACGTAGTGAAACAAGGAATACTGAAAGTAACCAATACCATTTTTAGATAACATTTCAGAGATTTTAAAAATGGCAACCGACAGACATTCCAATGCTATCTATTTTTTCCCTCAAAATTCAAACAGCACTCCCTACATTTCATCAGGCAGAAGGCTCTACCATACCTTCTCCAACAGAAGCACAAGCTTTGCCAATTCATCTGCAAGATTCTTTTTGAGAGTTTTGTGAAGGACAGTATAATACTCAGTACAACAGCAACTTGATGGCTTTTGTGTCAGCAATAAAAAAAAAAAAAAAATAACCTATACAAAAAATTATTTAAATCACAGTGAAAACTATGGGACTGTTGGCAAGAGCAGAATCAATCCTCTGTGGTACCACTGGAGCACAGATTGAATATTTAAAGCCATCTTGTTACTGTACTAAGTGTAGGATGCAGACACACAATATTTTAGATTTTACTGCAAATTTGCCTTAAGCAGTTTCTCCTCTACAGTGAAGACCTCTTTTTGATAAATTTTTTCTTCAATTCCCAATATATGCAGCTGAAAGTTTATGACTGCAGCTAGCACCATGCTGCACACTCTTCAGTGTCATCCAAAGTCCCCGTGCTTTCCTAGAAAATTCCAAGAGCATGTCATGTATAAAACTGGAAGGGCAGAACACAGGCTGAGTGGAACAAGTATATATGGGTAGTCATTACTCAGTTTCTCCTAAATGTCAGCTGTTCTCTCTAATATATCATCTGATTTACCAGCTTTTTGAAATGCTCATTGAAATGGTAAATGATTTACATTTTCACACATAAAGAGAACCTTTTCCTTTCACATTTGACAATGGTTTATTAATTGCGGAAGTAAACATGAAAAGTCAAAAAATAAACATGAAATGTCAAAAAATACATTGTGTGAATGGTTAAGTATGCAGAAGAGAGTCTATATAAAAAACTTGCTTAAAATGTCTATTAATGTGAATAGTTAAGTAAGCAGAAGATGAACTGATCACCAAAAGGCACAAAGTTAAAGGTGACACATTTCTTTTCAGCATTATATTCAAGATTAATAGACCATTTTTGTTTTGTACCACAGTAAAGTGAAAACAGGAAAGGTGCACCATGCAAACATTGGGTAACCCAAGATATTTCAGGCCTCAGACCTCCATTAGCTCATCAGTAGTATAGCTTGTCCACAGACATCATTAGGAAACCTCAGGTGATGGAAATGTCAATGCTATAGAAATTCTCGGACTTGTCCCAACAAACAGCAGGCATGGGCTCCTCTAATTAGCTGCCTAGCACTCTGAAAAATAAAAGAATTAATGCTTACAAAGCAGGAGAACGCTACAAGAAGATAACAAACCGTTTTCAGGTAGCTGTTTGCTCAGTTCATAATGTTATTAAGAAATGTCAGTTAACAGGAATGGTGGAGGTCAAGCTGAGGTCTGGAAAACCAAAAACACTTTCTGAAAGAACTGCTCATTGGATTGCTAGAAAGGAAAATAAATCCCTCCGTTTGACAGCAAAAGATCTTCAGGAAGATTCAGCAGACTCTGGAGTGGTGGTGCACCGTTTTACCATCACTGCAGCAAGACCTGAACAAATGTGACCTTCATGGTAGAATCAGCAGAAAAAAAACTTTACCCGCATCCTAGCCACAAAATTCAGCAGCTGAAGTTTGCAAATGAATATCTAAACAAGTCTGATGCATTTTGGAAACAAGAATTGTGGACTGATGAGATCAAAATAGAACTTTTTGGCCACAACATTCAAAGGTATGGTTGGAGAAAAATGATGCTCAATTCCGGAAAAAGAATGGCGGTGGATCGACTGAGCTTTGGAACATGTTATTGGTAGAGGGAAGAATGGATTCAAATAAATACCAGCAAATTTTGGAAGCAAACATCATACTATCTGTAAAATAAATTGAAGTTAACAAGAGAATGGGTCCTACAAGAAGATACTGATCTCAAAAACACCTTAAAATCTTCAACAGAATACCTCAAGAGCCACAAATTGATGGTTTAGCCCTCGCCCTTACTGTCACCTGACCTAAACATCACTGAAAATCTGTGGATAGATCTCAAAAGAGCACTGCATGTAAGACGGCTGAAGAATCTTACAGAAATGAGAAGTCTTTTGCAATGACGAAAGGCGAAAATACCCCAAGTAAGACGTGAAAGACTCTAAGCTGGCTACAAAAAATTTTACAGGCTTGCCAAAGGAGGTCTAAGTACTGACCATGCTGGGTGCCCAAACTTCTGCTGTGAATGATAGAAATGAAAATGTAATCTTGTTTAAAATATTACAGAAATGTGTCATCTTTAACTTTATGCCTCCTGGTGATCAGTTCATCTTCTGCTCACTTAACTATTCATGGTAACTGACATTTTAAGCAAGGGTGCCCACACTTTTGCATGTCACTGTACATGCTACTGTAAGAGTCATGAGAATAATCTACAAAGAGGTACAGTATACTTGCCACCACCGTTTGCTGTGGCTGCAGTTAACAATTCTCACTAACATGAAGGTGGAAGAGAAACAGCAGTGAAGTGGCCAATATAGCCAGAGATACTCTCCTCCCTTAATAATTATCCAAAACCATTTTGCAATATAAAAGTGCCAACACTTAACCTTTTAGTTAAACCTCTTAACTGCACTATCCTGATTACCTCTTCTTGCTTGCATTTCATTTTACATGCATAGGAAAAGCCAAATACCACCTGTTAACAATGGATTTGCCTCTTTATTTCACCTCAATCAGAGGCCATTAAAAATGTACACAATGTCAAATGCACGTCTTTTAACAATATGTCCACTCATAAGAAAGATCGTGCAAATCATGAACATGAAAAGTTCATTAACATTTTAATTGAGGTATGGCCAGTTGACGTGAGAAGAAAACAAAAACATTCAGTTGTCAGCATTTCTGAAGAAAATAAACCTCTGGAGTATCCAATCAGTCAGTCAGAATGACCTAAGCCAACTGGCCGCCCACTCCTTCCCAGGCATTCCACAATATTACATATTTTTTCTAGGAAATCTAATAAGAAAATTACAGTTTGTTCTTTCATCATTGGATTGTATCACTCTCAAGATCTCTAATGTTACTTACCATGGGTAGAAGCAGGAGCTTGGAAATGTAGAAGTAGCAGCAACTGCCACAACAGGATAACAAGAAGCAAAACAGAACAAACTCCACTTGATGATGATGTGCTACAGACTCTGGACACTTTTAAGAGAATTGTAAGATTTCTAAATAAAATTAATCTAAAGCACATTTTCCTGCAAATACACAGCAAATGCTTTTTGCTCAGATTTAAACAGTTTTTTTTTTTTAGTTATGTGTTAGTCTCATATTTAGAGTCACAACTGAACAAAGTTATAAATGTCTTTTCTTGCAAAATTTAGTTCTCTTATTATGCATCATCTAGCAGGAACTTTATAAATGGTACAACATATATCTTGCAAAATTTAGTTCTCTTATTATGCATCATCTAGCAGGAACTTTATAAATGGTACAACATATACACCTGTTTTTGAATAATAAATGCAATTAAAAGTGTATATAGTTTTTCATTGTACGTATTCCTATTCAAGCCCCACTTATACTTTGTGTGTCTGCTTAACTGCGAAGGTCTGCGTGAGGTAAATTTCTTCAGCAGTCACGTCATGCAGGCTTGTGCACCTGCAAACGCGTGCCGCCAGAATTTTGGGTCAGAGTAGTCCAGTGTGGATTGATTACACACGCACTGGACAACAAACCATGGGCAAGTTTGCAGAGAAGCTGTCAGCAGGTGCTCCTCAAACACAGTTGTACTCTAAACAGAACATGTTGTACATCCTCTGTATGCAACTTTCAGTGTTTGCTTATAAACTTGCCTTTATTAAAAGTATTTTTCCAGGTCTGCTGCTACTCTAGATTCTGGCCATATTATTAGAGAACAAGTAGAAGAAACAAATGGAATACCCCATGTAGAAGTAAAAACAAGCTCAGAGTTTATAGATTTAAAAAATTTGACAAAGGAGAAGTATCCAAGGCCTGGAAAGTTGCAAATGTAATTCTAATCCCTGAGAAGGGAGGCAAAATGTATCCTGGTAATTACATTCCAATAAGTTTTACTTCTGTGCCATGCAAAACTATGGAAACTACAATAGGAAATAAATTAGCATTTAGAACATGCAGATACAACATGGTAGGGAAATACGTGAGGTACTCGGCCGCTGCAACTTGTTTTTTTGTTTTTGTTTTGTTTTAAGCTTAAGCTCGCCACCCGCTGGTTAAGAAACACTAATATATAACACAGTACAAATATGATAAAAACCCTACTGGTTCAGGTGATCCTGGTAGCAGTATAGATGGCATTTTGATTTGGTGTCATTATGGTCAATTGCACCTTTAAGGCTCATCATAAATTTCCAAATTCATTGAAATATCTAGAATTCTACTTTAGGCACTGGCATGTGAAAAAGACGCGAAGTAAAATACACACAGAGGGTATTTACATATGCGTTTCCATGTGCTTTAATAACCTGGTTATTCACAGAGTTTCTAAAATGCCATGTATGCCCTTATTCTGGATAGAAAAGCTGGGTTATTGGTCTCTGAGAAACTAGATTAACCAACACAGATTTCTCCGTTAGTAACACAGTTATTAGGCCATGTAAACCCTTAATCGGGTTACGGTTAAGGATTTTGTAGTCTGTGCACGTCCGTTGCACTCTTTTTGCCTGCTTAGCTTTGCACACACTTTCAGAAGCCACAGGCTGAAACATTTACAAGATAAATTTCCTGAGGAAAATAGGCAGCCTGATCACAATATTCTTTCTGCCTTTTGAAATAATCTGTCTCAATATTTCAGAAACCCCTAAATTTATGTTGATGAGCTGAACATACAGTGGGAGCAGTGTATTGGGGTTAACATGCTAAAAGTAATTTATGTCAATGTCAATTTATTTATATAGCACATTTAAAACAACATAGTAATGCTGCGGCCAAAGTGCTTTACAATAATAGAATAAAAGAAAAAACAAAAACAATAAACAATAAAACATAAATAGTAATAAAATATATGAACATAAAATAAGAAAGATAATAAATAGAAATAATGTTATATGATCACAAAGAGGAAACCATCAGTATTACTGAAGGTCACTGAATGCAAGTGAAAAGAAGTGAGTTTTTAATCTTGTTTTGAGCAGTTCAATTGTAGATGACTCCTTTATATAATGAGGTAAAGAGTTCCACAGGCAAGGGACAGCAGCTGCAAAAGCCCTGTCCCCCTTGGTTTTACATTTGGTACGAGGGACAACAAGAGACAACTGACCAGAAGATCTAAGCACTCTGGATGGCTGGTGTAAAACACACAGTTCAGATAAATAGGCAGGAGCAATCCCATGTAAAGATTTAAAAACTAGCAACAAGATTTTAAAATCAATTCGAAAACTGACAGGCAGCCAGTGTAAAGAAGCTAAAATAGGAGAAACAGAGTCATACTTCCTTGCCCCAACCAGAAAGCGAGCGGCAGCATTTTGGACCAGCTGTAACCTGTGTATCAGAGATTTGTTAATCCCAGAATACAGCGAATTGCAATAATCAAGGTGAGAAAAAATAAAAGCATGAGCAGCTTTCTCAAGATCTTTAGAAGATAAAAAAGGCTTGATCTTACCTAATAGACGAAGTTGGAAAAAGCAACTCTTGACTACAGAATTTACTCGGGAGAGGTTACTATCAAAGGTAACACCAAGATTTATTTATGTTACTGTAGCTCAATTACTTTTTAAAGTAACAAGTAACCTAACGCAATGCTAGTTTTATTAAAGGAAAATACCTGCATTATTATTAAGCAGCACTGGGTGTAAAGCAAGAAGCACAAGTGCCAGAAAGTTGTTGCTCCTTTGCAGGGCTCAATCACACAGCCAAGCAGAAAAGAATGCGCTGCACACAAACTGGTAACAGAAACCATTAATAATGTGGCAGTTTAGTTTTAATGCAGCTATCATGACTCTTGACACTTGAATTCTCACCAACTGTCCTTGTGTACATTTTATTGCACAAAAAGCAGCGCATTCACACTGAAAGCCAATGGACAAACAGGTGTGGGTTTGTATTGCCTATTTATTTATTTTAATCACTCTGCCTGTTGGTACATTTGTGTACTATAGATCAAGTCAAAATTGATTATTAAAGTTTAATTGAATTATTGGGGATTAAATTCACAAATGCATTATCTGCCAGTAGCAGACCTACTTTACTCAGTAAAACACTCAACCAAGCCGAATAACCAGTCAATAGTTCAACTGAAAAGTATGATGAAATATTGGCAACTTTGATTTCACCAAAGATTTTGCTTCCTGACAAGTGCTGTGTGTTATAATCTTGATTTTGGGCTTCTGATCACAAAAATACCTTTTACGTTTTCTATTACATACCATTTTATTGTGATTGTCTATTTTTGCAATTTCCTCTCAAATTATAAGCACACATATACAGTACACCAACTATAACTGGAACATGTAGTGACGTAAAAGTAGTGGCACTGCTATTAATTCAGCTCAGATATTCCAAATCCTGTTGTTTCATTTGCGAATGGAAGAGCCGTGCTAAAGAGACCTGTTGTGTTACAAAGAACTTGATGCATTTGGTTCCAGAGCAGAAAATTGTGGCACATAAACAACTTGTCAACACAACTCTTCATATAAAACTTGGAGAGATGGAAAATTTTGTGAAGGCAATGAAGAAGTTAGGTGAAGGATTTTGACATTTGACACAGATATTTATACAAATAATCAATGCCAAGATTAAGGAAGGCATTTTTGTTGGGCCACAAATTAGACACATCATGGATGACAAGCGGTTTAAAGATCTACTAGTAGGGCTGCAGGAAATTCCATGGAAGTCGTTTAAGGATGTTTTTGAAAACTTTCTTGACAACTACAGATCAGAGCACCAGACTACAGTATATCCAGCTGGCTGACAACATGCTGACAACATGCAACACCATGAAGTGAAACATGTTGCTAAAAATTCACTCTCTGCATTCATACTTGGACTTCTTCCCTGCTAGTTTTGGAGTAGTCAATGACAAACATGGTGAAAGAGATCACCAGGATAGTACAACAATCAAAAATCTATATCAGGGCAAACAAATCCACACCTGACTATTGTTGGACACTACAATGAGAAGCATCAGATGCCGAGTACAAATGAAAATCAGCAGCAAAACATTTTTAGCTCAGATAAACTAATGCAATGTGTCGGCATCATTAAGTGATTAAACACACTAAATTTAGTACAAATGTATTTCATGTTTCTCCAAATTCCTATGTGATACAGTTAATCTGAAATGATATTTGTGTTCAGACTGAGGCAGGCAATCACAACCAGCTAAACTGTTTAAGGAAGCAAAAGTTCTGAAAATATTTGTCTAGTGTTTTCAGTTTCCAACTGACAGTGTTCTACTTTTGTTGCTCTTTCATATACTATAAGATCTCTTCAATGTCACGATTGACAATATATTTTATAAATGAACTTTCATGGAAAAAGTCCTTCCTTTTTTTGCAGTCATAACTGCCTTTTTTGTTGCGAGCTACTGTAGTGCTTTACTGTTGAGACCCACACCATCGTAGTGGTCCTGCAGGAACGACTTAATTCTTTGCAGTGCTGGATGTAATTTTGAACATTCATAATCATGAATAAGATTCTTTACTAGGCTGATTAAGTATTTCAAAATGTTCTCTTTTATCCACTGCTGCATAAATCTGAATCTACACAGCAGTTAATCAGGACTCAAGACAACAAAAGATGTTCCTGCCACACACAAAGCTATAGCTACCTGGTAGATTAGTGAAAAACGGTGAATTTGAAGGAGCAGAAATGTGTGTCACAAATGATAGAAAGGTTCTTAGAAAGTGGAACAATAACACAACAAAAAGAAAAATCAGTGTATGAAAGTTATTATCAGTTGTTCAAGAAAGGAAACAAGCTACTATTTACTTGCTGCAATGGACAGTCAAAGTTTTAGAACAGAACATCCATAGGTTTGGTACCTCAGGTATAAGGCATCACTCATATTAAATCCTTGGTCCAAGAACAAACCAAGCTGACATTCACAATAAACACAAAAGTGAGGAGGAATTTGAAAAATCAATCAGCCTAAAAAAAACAAGAATTTTATTTGGATATTTGACCATATTACGCCGTCTCTGGTAAACTTGTATAAAGAATTTACGCAACACACTTCCACAGGAAAAGACTTCAAATATGTTGTGGCACAGTACGGGACAGAACAAAAGAGCATGCAAAGCTGTTTTTGGGCTGCCTATAATGATTCATGTGTAATGCATCCAACTCTAATTTATTAACGTATGAAATGACAGTAGAACCATTTTACAAAAAAAGAGATTATGAATATTGACCAATAATACACTTTAAGAATTATATTCATGGCATGCAGTAAAAATGTAAATTGCTTTATTTTTAAAAGATGCCCTGCAGTCAAAAAAGAAAGATTCCAGTGGTCCACTATTTAGGCAGACCTTATCGAAAGCATAATATAATTTAGTAAAATAAGATGCAACTCAGATAAGGTTTAAATGCATTAATAACATCATAGTGTACAGCAATAAAAAAGTAAAAAGATTTAAGATTCAAAAGTATCTAAGAATACAGTGAAAACTAATGAATTACTTCTCTTATAAAATAACTACTGAACATCAAATAGAACTTAACGTAGCACTTCTTTGAAAAAAATTGCTAATTAAAAGCAGCAAAACTTAAGCAGAAAAGTGTCACACATGTAAGTGAGCTGCTGTACAGATTAATGGAGTTCAGCTACCATCACTTTACTGTCACACTCACCAACCACCACGCACGCACACACCCACCCCGGGACTTTCTGGTGCAGTATATTAAAATTCAATGGCCTTTCCCATTCATCTGACACCTCCTTCCTCTCTAGGCAAGTGACATTTTTACTTGGGAATAATACGAGTAAACTTGAATGAGAGTATTCACCGCCCCATTTCCTCTAGTGGAAGGGAGTCTCCTGCATAATCCCATGAACAAACAGAGACATGGAGTCAAGCCATACTCTGTTTACAGAGCAGCCACAAAGTTAATGGGATAGTCTGGGATAAGTGTCTCCTGATATTTGATATGAAAGAGATGACGCCAAAAGGGGAAAAAAGCACACAAAAAAAAAAAAAAAAAAAAAGCACGGCACAGGCAAAAACTTCCTGCCAACACCCTAAACAAAAACTAAGAAAACAAACCAACTACCGAGTAGAAAAGTTTAATTCATTTGTTTTACAGCAAGAGCATTTTGCATACCTTAAAAGATTTCTTCTTTGTGCATGTAACAATGGTGAATAATGCAAAGTCCCACAAGATGTTATATAAAAATACAAAAAGTACACTACTCAACACTGGTAAGCACTTATATTGATTTCAGGTTTAGTGTGCAGTGTAATGAAATATAACCATCTTAACATTATAACAGTACAGAAAGAAGACTTTTAATTACAACGTTCTCAGCCAATAACAGATTCAATCGAAATAATACTGCCATTATTACATGTTTAACAGTGTAATTCTTCTGATAAAGGTTCTTCTCTGCTTTTCTGACATCTGCTTTGCATGCCTTACTGTCAATAAGCAGCTGACTATGATGTACGGTGTTGTTTTCTGAAAGAATTTCAGGAAAGTGAAAGCTTGTTCTACAGCCTCTCTGGTATTTCTTTAAATTACAATTTGTGCCATTTTCTCCCCTGTACTGATACATTACTTCAACTCCAACTACCACAACCTCAGTTGAAATCTTGGGATTGGTTTTCAGGTGCATCCATCCATCCATTATCCAACCCGCTATATCCTAACACAGGGTCACGGGGGTCTGCTGGAGCCATATAATGCAAAAGCACCTACTGTGTACGCCATGTTTGTTTATATGTCCGCATGAAACATATTTTTAATCTCAACAAAATGTATCATTCCTCTCTGCAAAACTCTTCAATCTCTATCAGACTGCAGAGGGATTGTGAGTAATCAGTCTTTTTCCAGCCACAAATCCTCAGATTCCTCAATTCTTAGATTGAGATCTGGACCCTGACTCAGTGACTCCAGCACGTTAACATTGTTTTTCTTAAGCCATTCCTGTCTGGCTTTGACTTTATGCTTGAATTTGTCTTTCTGGAAAATAAATCTTCTCCCCATGACACAAGTTTCTTCCAAAATGCATCAGACTTTCCTCTATGAATTCTCTGCATTTTGTTGCTTTCACTTTACCCTCTGCCTTCACATTACCTCAAGAGCCTGCTGCAGAGAAGAACTAGACAAATCCCCCCAAACCCCACCCCCCCCCCTCACCATACCCCCCCAAATGATGCAGTCGGGGTAATGGGGTTTTGATGCTGATCAACTTTTGGCTTACGTCAAACATGGTGTTTAGTCTAGTGGACATAATTGGTCACAAGACAATGGAACATTGTTCTGAAGGTTTCAGACTCAAAGTTTTAAACAGTGTCTTTCTCTTTGTCACACTCCAATAAAGCTGTGACTGGGAAATCACCTGTGCAAAAGTTGTTGTCTGCACAGTTATAGCCTGTAACTCCTTCAGAATTCTCGTAGGTCTCTCAGTCTCACTAGTCATCTTCTTAAACAATCAACAGAGTTTTTGTGGAGAGCCTCCTCCAGGCAGATTTTCAGTTGTGCCATACTCTTTCCATTTCTTAACAGTTGATTTAACTGGATATTCATTGTCTTGGATATTTTCTTATCTCTATCCTCTGACTTGGTCTTTTCACCTTTACATAGAGTTAACAGGAGTGTCCTTTTGCCTTCATCGTGCAGTTTAGGCCGCCATACTGATTCACCACAAGCTGACCCTTGCAGACAAAGAATTTATATTACCATGAATTGAAACCCGTTGACTGCAGACAGCTGATCTCCTTTTAACTAATTATTTGACACCTAAAACCAAGTGGCTGCACCAGTGATGATTTAGGTGTGTCATTTGAAAACTTTTGCAATTACTTTGTTTTTATATTTGTAAATAATTTTGACTACTTTCAGAAATCTGTTTTCACTTCAATAGTAAAAGATTATTTCTCTGTTGATTAGTGTCATAAACGGCAAATTAAATTCACCATGATTCAGTGTTGCATCAAATAAAATATGAGAACTTCCAAAGAAGTGAATACTTTTTATAGGCATATGGTATCTATAAAGAAAACACTGAAATTCTTATTCATGCTTGTTATCTCAGTAAGTAAATAAAAATAAAAACAGTAAAGACACAGTGCAATCACACAATCCATCCATCCATTATCCAACCC
>JANRMT010062825.1:585520-603811 GCA_026402145.1 Polypterus bichir lapradei | reverse complement strand
AATCCCCCCAAACCCACCCCCCCCCCGCCGCACCATACCCCCCCCAAATGATGCAGTCGGGGTAATGGGGTTTTGATGCTGATCAACTTTTGGCTTACGTCAAACATGGTGTTTAGTCTAGTGGACATAATTGGTCACAAGACAATGGAACATTGTTCTGAAGGTTTCAGACTCAAAGTTTTAAACAGTGTCTTTCTCTTTGTCACACTCCAATAAAGCTGTGACTGGGAAATCACCTGTGCAAAAGTTGTTGTCTGCACAGTTATAGCCTGTAACTCCTTCAGAATTCTCGTAGGTCTCTCAGTCTCACTAGTCATCTTCTTAAACAATCAACAGAGTTTTTGTGGAGAGCCTCCTCCAGGCAGATTTTCAGTTGTGCCATACTCTTTCCATTTCTTAACAGTTGATTTAACTGGATATTCATTGTCTTGGATATTTTCTTATCTCTATCCTCTGACTTGGTCTTTTCACCTTTACATAGAGTTAACAGGAGTGTCCTTTTGCCTTCATCGTGCAGTTTAGGCCGCCATACTGATTCACCACAAGCTGACCCTTGCAGACAAAGAATTTATATTACCATGAATTGAAACCCGTTGACTGCAGACAGCTGATCTCCTTTTAACTAATTATTTGACACCTAAAACCAAGTGGCTGCACCAGTGATGATTTAGGTGTGTCATTTGAAAACTTTTGCAATTACTTTGTTTTTATATTTGTAAATAATTTTGACTACTTTCAGAAATCTGATTTCACTTCAATAGTAAAGATTATTTCTCTGTTGATTAGTGTCATAAACTGCAAATTAAATTCACCATGATTCAGTGTTGCATCAAATAAAATATGAGAACTTCCAAAGAAGTGAATACTTTTTATAGGCATATGGTATCTATAAAGAAAACACTGAAATTCTTATTCATGCTTGTTATCTCAGTAAGTAAATAAAAATAAAAACAGTAAAGACACAGTGCAATCACACAATCCATCCATCCATTATCCAACCCGCTATACCCTAACTACAGGGTCATGGGGGTCTGCTGGAGCCAATCCCAGCCAACACAGGGCACAAGCCAGGAAACAAGCCCCAGGCAGGGCACCAGCCCACCACAGGGCACACACTAGGGACAATTTAGGATTGCCAATGCACCTAACCTGCATGTCTTTGGACTGTGGGGGGAAACCAGAGCACCCGGAGGAAACCCACGCAGGGAGGACCCGGGAAGAGAACCCGGGTCTCCTAATTGCGAGGCAGCAGCGTTACCACTGCGCCACCGTGCCGACCGCAATCATACAATGTACAGAATTATACAAAAAAAAAAAAAAAATGAATAATATACAACCAAAGACAGGGTGCCCAGAAACTTCATTACTAAATAAAACTGCATTTTTTAATAAAACTGAATAAAGAGACACGTTAGGTTCACAGCTTACCAGAAGAACATTAGTGTATGGCAGGATCCAGACCTGGATGCTGATGAAATGGTTCAAGATTTGAATTTAAATATTTTAAATATTTAACTATTCTATCTAGGTTAACAGATGCAACATGGCAGTCTAGCTAGCCAAATTTCTATTAAATATATTTTATCTGCATTTTTATCTGCAGTCCCAGCTCTGTGATTACCCAGATTAGATTGAAGAGGACCCATTATCAACTTGTGTATGACAATCTTCCTTGGTTTTTATTCAAAAACAACAAGGATTACAGTGGGTATGACACATCTATAATTAGCCACAGGATAAAGTCAGTATGCGTCTCAGTTGTTGAAACACAAAAATATCCAGTGTGGATGTATGGTGTCTTCAGGGCTCACCATCTCACTAGTTCTTGCTAGCAAAAAAATGAATAGAATGAATGTTCTGTTCAGAATTTGCAAACATAAGGAAGAATAACCCAGGATTAGGTAAAATAAGGTAAAACACTACTTTTATTTTTTATCAATGAAAGTGGTTACCTAATAGTGATAAAAGCAATTCCAATGACTTTACAAATACAGGTATGTTCTTGTATGTATTATATTTGCCGTGGAAAACTATTAAGCAGGAGCATAAGCATAAACACCACCATTTGAGAGAGAGAGAGAAAACTGCAGTGCATGCCCTGGCACACAACTCGGTAGGTGGAAGGGGTTAAGAGGAATTTGAGGCCAACAAGAAAACTCCAGAGGTGGCAGGACTTCCTGGCCACTAGATGCCACACACTCCCAGGTAGAAAAGGAAGGGGACAAACTAAGGCCCTATGGCCCTTATGGTCACATAAAAATTAAATAAATCGTCTGTGTTATGTAAACTAAAGGAGAACATAACATTCTCTAACCTGGTTAGTCCCTGTTAGTTTCACAGGTTTCTGGAGTTTATCCAGAAAACACTTAGCACAAAGCAGGAAGCAGCCATGAACAATGCCCATATTTATCAAGCACCTCAGAATTAATCCTAGAAATTACACTAAAAGTCTGACTAAGATAAGAATTTGTTCTACCCCAGAGAAGGACATGAGAAGTAGTTATAAAGCATTCTATGCCCACCCTCAGTAAGTAGTAGGAGTTGACGTTTCAGAATAAATGATGTCACAACTTATTAGCACCCAAAGACTCCAAATGGCATTTATGACAGCATTTTGTAGTTTTCTGATACTAATGCTAAGGCTTCACCACAAAGATTATGATGATGATGATAACATTATTCAAAGTAGTATGAAGGAGAAGATAAAAACATAAGGTCAGATATTGCTCTAAGCTGCATGTAATTGTTAGCACTTTGCAACATCAATAATAATAATGTAATGTGCACAGAGATGGAAAGACTGAGATACAAACTCATGGAATGAGAGTAAATTCTGATACTGGGCAAGTTTATTTAAAGATGAATGATCCACAGTTGTACGTTCAGAAGACGTGGATCACCTTCTCGCTGTTATGGCAATGGGAAATGCCCTGTAAAGTAGCACTTATTAAAAGTAGCCACGGCTGTTTGTGAGGTCATGTTCGCTCCCCCAGTGCTCCCATTCATCTTTCAGAGTCTCGTGCTGTGCCCCTCTCCGTGACCCAGTTTCTTCTGTGAGGCCCTATTTATTCAATGCCCTTGTAAAGTATAAAGTGAATGATTTAGGGGTTTATGAAATGCAGAATTCTGTGTACCTGTGTGACATTTCGCTTTCAATCACCCATCCAGCCCTGACTATCTTCAGGGTGATATGCTGGCTACTACAATACAATTTGCATGCATGACCACCTGTGTGCCGATACTGTGATATCGATTGTAATTCACATATGCAAGCTCATCCACAATTGGAACAATGATCTTTATGTGCATGCTGTCATTTTCAATAAGCAATGATTTAAAGAATGCAGCTGGAATGGAGTGCTGGGGAAATGTATTGATCTGTTTATTACCTCATTCTTTGAAAAGGAGTTCAAAGGCTGGTGCAAAAGTCGAGAAATGATTGGAGTTAGGACAGCCCATGAGCTTTCCAAAATCCTGACGAAGTTAAGACCTGTTTTATAAATTAGGAAAATTGATAGAATACAATTACTAATACATTGGTTTGGACATGTGCAGAGGAGAGATTCTGGGTATATTGGGAGAAGGATGCTAAGGATAGAGCTGCCAGGGAAGAGGAAAAGAGGAAGGCCTAAACAAAGGTTTATGGATGTGGTGAGAGAGGATATGCAGGTGATGGGTGTAACAGAACAAGATGCAGAGGACAGAAAGATATGGAAGAAAATGATCCGCTGTGGCAACCCCTAACAGGAGCAGCCGAAAGAAGACGACGACGACAACGACAATTACTACTACACCTAAGAGATTTTTCAGCCAGGTAGGATGGCTTTCTTACTCTGAGATGCTTGATTAAAAAAATGTTTAACTACCAACGCCAGTTTTGTCACTGCCATAAACCTGCAAATGGAACGCAGGAAGTGTTACATTGCAAGTGGTGATACCTGACTAGACAGCTGCTATGTAAACAGCTGGAGCCAATCTGATTGTTCACCCCCACCCAAACACCCCATTCTTTTCTCACATTGACTTATGCCAGCAGAGGCCTGAAATGGCAGTAGCCCCTGTCCTGGCAGCTGTGGGTGCAAAGTTGAAACTAATCCTAAATGGGGTCCCTAATCATCAAAAGAAACATTTACTCACAAGGCAGACACTCATTCTCACCTTTTCAGTTTAAGGTAACCATTACTGCTAACCACCTGCTTATAAACCTTCTGCATAGACGTCAGGTACCAGCAACAACACGTCCCTTTTGTAACTTGTGTTGAGAAAGGTGCTATAGCCTTACAGTATAAGGAGTTTCATAGCACTGATATAAAGAACAAATCAGTAACACACTTCCAGAAAGTCTTCGTACTGACCTGTAATTAATGAAAAGAAAGAAGACACGATTGTGCAGAAGCAAGCAGCAGCAGACAGATGCAAACATCTGACTGAAAGCCCAATTTTTTGCAAGACAGCTTCCAGTCGAGGATGTTTACAATTGCACAGGCCGCCAGGTTTTCTTCTTCTTTTTTATCCACCGGACACTTGTGCATTTTTCCATGTAGGTGATGCTTTGAATAAACAAGATTATTGTAAAATTTTATAAATACACTGAAAAACTTTTTTTTCCTGAAATGGAGAGCATATTTATATCTATTATCTTCCGTTTCAGCTGAAATAAAAAGATTCCTATGTTAAAAATGAAAGAAACAGTCACCTGAATAATGCTGGAATTTCTGCTGCCTAGTGCTTGACGCACATCTGCAATTTTATCCTTCTGGTAACTGAGCAGCCCAGTGGTGCTCTCCAGTGGGGTTTCAATTCTACAATGGACTCCATTTAGCAGGCAAATAACTGTGCAGCCTCACCACATACAAACAAAGATTCTGTAAGGAAGGAAAGAAAGAAAAAAAAACATGTAACTAGAAACAAAAAGCAAGTTGGTTGTTGGAAATATGAGAACAAGCAAATCTAATACTACTCTAATGGTGTAGAGCTACAAAAAGTCTGAGGTTTTATTTACAAAGGGAGGCTTGTGGTATTGATAGCAGTCATCCACTGTCAGCAAAAAATGTTCACCAAATAAAGTATTTACTTAATGAAAAAAGACAAAAATGCAAAGAATGTGCATTCAGTAGACATTTATTACTCAACTGTTATAAACACAGAACTTTATGATGCATTTTTTTGGGTTGCTTATTTTTCCGCCACATGTCACAGAACTAAATGCAGGAAACTAGCTGTGTTAGACGTCAGGTATGTATGCTATTCTCTATAAAGACGTGAGGGGAGTCCATCCCATCCTGTCGCCTGAGAGGAAAACAAAATGTGACATGCAAAGCCCAGTGGGATGGTATTCAACATTAAAGGCAAGATATAAAATAAGTGATTAATAGACAAAACATGGCATATAAAATTGAGTCAGAATGAAAGTCATTATTTAAATAGACTCTGAAAAGAAATTATGAGCGTCTCTGCTGTATGCACAGGAATCTCTCCACACAAGCATGTAACTTTTCTCATTTTCCGAATAGAACTGTATATTAAAGTTCATAAAAATTATGTTGTTGCAAAGTTCAACATAGGAGTATTGATGGAGCATGAAACCAGCATAAACAGTTTTCCATTTTTACCAAACACATGGGACAGGTAGTATGAGGCCATATCCATGTTGTTTATAGTGCTTCGCTGCAGTGTTCAAAAAGGAAGGATTACTCTTGTAGCTTCTCTACTAAAATCTTTAAAGCGTAGAATGTTTTGACTTTACAGACTGCTTATGGTAAACATTGAAAAACAATACGGAGCTAATCCAGGCCCCATAATTCTAATGCAAATTTCTGGAAAAATTAACAGGTCAGAAAACAGTACAGCAAATGTACAGCGAGCACCCTTAAGATATTATGTTTCAACATTCTGATGTTGTTTATTTACTATAGCCCTGTCTTTAAAGCAGCTGTTCACGTCACGCTTTTCCACAAAGTCAGACATGTGAGCTTAAACAGTTCAAGCAGTAACCTTACACTGGATTTCTTAACAGCTAAACCACAGGTGATAAACACAGACAACAAAATGTTATTCATGCACACTGAGCCCCAAGAGCCCCATAATATACTGCACCCTTAGGCCCAGACAGAACTCATTTATCACATTTGACTGCACACCAGTATACAGTATCAATGGCCTCATGAAATTTACTGGTGACATCACAAGAACTGTTCTGATTAACAACTGCCAAGACTGTATGCGTGAATGACATGGCTAAGATAACAAAGTGGTGTCATGACAGCAGCCTGGTTATGAACTTCAAAAAAACAAACAGACCTCACAGTGGTCTATATGACACAGAGCAAAAGTCACACCCTTGGTCAGCATTGAGGAATGGTCAGCACTGAGCCTATTTATATTTCTTCAAGGATTACACATCTAAAAGATCTAGAATGGGCTCACGATACTAAAAGGGCACAAAATGATAACAAAACATTTACAGAGCATGATTTCCATCATCAACAGGAGGCACTTACCCTGTGGTCTGATCCTAATGCCCCAGTGCAGAGGCGGGGACACTGTGCTGTAAAAATGGCACTGTCCTTCGGATGGGACATAAAAACGAGGTCCTGACTCTCTGTGGTAATATAAAATCCTTGGGCATCCTTTGAAAACAGTGGGAAGTATCCCGATGTCCTGGCTTAACCGCCCACCTCAGCCTAGTCATTTTAACCCCCTAATCATCCCTCATCTCTAACGGGCTATCTCTTACCACCTAATGTGTGGCGAGTATACGGAGCAAAAAATGGCTGCCATCACATTATCCAGGTGAATGCTACACATTAGTGGTGATTGAAGTGACTTTCCACTTACTATGTAAAAAGTGCCTTTAGTAGTGAGAAAAATATAGGGTGGTCCAGATCTAATTATGCAATTTTCATTACGCTATAACTTACTAAGTTTATTACATAGAAAACCACCCGAAATATCCCGGACCATCGAGAAGTGTGTGACCTGACGACATGAAGAATCGTCTTCATGCCAAACTGGAATCGTCCCCGCATAAATCAGACGATCTGGATCTGCACAATTAGCTCAGCACCACCCTGTACAATGTAAATACAAAGAATTATTATTACTATTATTAAAAAAAATCAGATGTGGAAATCCGTACTATGAGCATCAGGTCTGATAATAAAGGCAACTTCTGCATAAAAAAAAAAGTTTGTTTCTGGTTATTTCAAATTGCAGGTTGAATTCCATTTTTTCAATTACAATAGACATCTACGTATCTTAAAAAGATAATTAAATAGTACATACTGTATTTCTACCAAATAAACTTAGAACACAAGGCTAAAACCATATATATTTTAGGGGTAAACAACAATTTACACATGCATCGGTTTTGACTTATGTTTGGTGAGGACGAGAGGTTAGGCTTAATCTCCCTATATACTGGTCACTTTATTAATATGCACACTTTTAAACTGGACTTCCCTGTGCACTTCTTTCATGGTTCATCTTCCATTATCACAAAGAATTTTGACTGGTTTAAATTCACATATTAAATGTTTAATGTAACAGCTTCAAACCTCCATTTCATTACAGCAAAATCTGCACTCAAAAGACAGTCTCTCTAAAAATAGTTCATTTCTAACAAAAGATAAAAACTGCACTCATTGTCTAGACGCTTAGACACTGGAATGTGAACCTCAAGAATACCAGTTTTAAGGTTCTTTTTGGGATGCCATTTACCATTAAAAATCCTTTGTATGAAACTTTGTTTTGTTAAATGTACAAGTCCTGAATTGGGACTTTCAAAGCTGCATGCTTTCTGTCAAAAACAAATTAGCAGTTATAACACTTCTAATGTAATCTGGTGAAATACAGGTAGGCATCCTTTTTCGTCCCACATAAACAAAATGCACACTTAATAAGAGTGTTTACATGCACAAGCATGTCATTATGCTATTAAATACAGCATGAATTAATGTGAAAGTACCCAAGAGAGCAAAAATAGTTTTTTCCTTAAGAGGAGATTTTTAATCTGCTAGAGCAATGTGAAAAAGTCAGTGAGATTTAAGATGAAATATAGCTAAACTTTGAACTTTTTTAGAATCTGAAGTCTATTAAGGCCTAAAGCTACGAAGCTCAAAATGATTTTCTGTTCCTTGAAGCTATTCATTTTTGGATAAGTAAAGCTGACGCCTTCAAAACCGTATCATTTCAAGCATTCCAGTGAATATAATTATAGTTGTGCTATGCACCTGTTTAAAAACCTTTTTGGGTTATTTTTTGAGACCACTTTACTGAGTAAATGGCTTACTGATTTATTATGACATTACTATTAGTTAAAGGCAATCTATGAAAATTAAAAAAAAAAAAACTTCAACACTAGTCTATACATTCAAACCTTTGACAAGAAGGAGACAAATATTTGAATTGTTCCCCAAGTATCCCGCTAGAAAAGATTCTGTTGCTTCTCAGCTTAACGAACATGAAATAAATCCTTGAAAACAGCAGTGCAGAGTGCACTCGTTCACAAAAGTAATCAGCTAATTTACCACTGCTTGCTGTTCTTGTCCAAGTAGGTGGAATAATAAAAGGTCTGACAATATCTTGCAGTTTCCACAGTCACTCAACTGCACAAACAAGCCTAAGTATTAACCGCCCTGGCAACAGACTGACAAGCAGTTAAATGTCGCACTGAGCGTTTCCTTCATTGCATTCCTTTTTTTTCTTTTGAGAGAGACAAACACATTATGTTTTAAGCATCGTACTAAACAGAATCATCAAGGAACTAATGACCTGTGGACTTTTCCTTTTTACCTTTCGGAAATGCTTGGGGTCTGCTATGGAATTAACTTCCTGCACTTGAGTTTGACACAGTCTTGAACCCAAGTTAAGACAACAAGAAAAGAACCCTGCAAAGGGGACAGGAAATCAACCCTTTGCATAATTACTTTAATCACTTAGTAGCCTATAGATAATCAAGTACAAAGCAAGATTCATATACTGCCTTCAGAACAAACATTAAAAGGCTAGTGGAAAAAAAAAACCATCTTCAAGAATTTCACAATTCAAAATCATCAGGACAGTCTGTTTCCTCCTTTTTAATGATACTTGCATGCATTTCCCCATACCAGGACTATGTTCACTGCCAGATTCGCACAAATGTAATTTGTGTTTTCATCTTGTTAGAGCATGCTTGATTGTTCCGTTAATAAAGCTGCCTTAATTGCATATAAGACAATACTTGAACAGGAACTTCTTGTATTTTCTAAAATCAATAGCCTCCAGCCCCTGAACTGGATTAAGAAGGTTTAAGAATGTACAGTATGTGTGTGAATATTTCCTCTTGTCCTCAAACACCATTGGTAACGTGTAGGTTCAAACCCACTGCCTGCCTCACTGCCTTTTGAACTGCTTAACCATACTAAGGAATCTAAACACTTGTTATATTAGTGCAATATTTAGAAGTATATACCTTTGACATGAGATATGGTTAATAGCATTTTATCCTGCAAATGCTATTAATAATTAGGCTATGACTCTGAAAAATAATCATATGAAAAATGTCAACCTACCTGAAGATAATCACCATTAAAAGTAGGAGATCACTTCTTTATTCCACTGAGGCAAATCCTGAAATGGCAATAAAAAAAAAAAAATAAAAAAAAAGAAGTGTTTTCGCTCAGTATTTTGTTTCTGTATTTTTCCATTACATCTCTGTCAAATATACACTTTTATAAAGTGCTAGAAAGATTCAGTTCAAACTCTCTACAAAATGTTATAATACTAATCCCTAAATGTATACATTATACTATAAACACAAACCTGAATTTTGCCAACAACATTTCTTTGTCAAGATGGTTCGCTTCTCTGAAGCTATTTTAATATCCAGCCATGCTAAGCAGCAGGTGAAAGGCAAATGGCACTATATTTTCATAAAAGTCTTGACTCTGCTATTATAATTACCCGAGACCCATATTTTCTCAGTGGGTTAAGTCACTGAGGGAACAAAGCAAACTTTATCAGAACAGTGCAATTCTGCATTCCAGGAATTCTTAACACTTGGCAACGGCACACTGCTTCTGTACAGCGGAAGGGGGAGGGATGCTTTTCTTAAAACAGAGGTGTAACACTAAAGACCTTATTAGAAATAAATGCTTTTGGAACTTTTTATAGATTCTTCTCTTTTAAGATTAAAAGTTAACTTTTTTTCCCCCCCACAAACTGTCAAAAGACTATTTACACTAATAATCATGAAACAATTTGGCATGCCCCAGCTTCCTGTAATGTACTGGGACCCCATCTAAGGCTGGTTCCCGCCTTGCATACAGAGCTGAAGGAAACACTTCAGCCTCCATGACTCTCGACTAGATTTAGGGAATTGATAACGGAAGGATGAATGTTTCAGTTACCCACCGGAGGTACTGTAAGTTTTTCTTTGACACAAAAATTGCTGCTGATATATTGTAAGTGAGAATGAAAAGTATAGATTCTGTAGAGCAGGAAGTATGACAGAATTTGGGATGTTTTAAGAACAGCAATTATTCCACCACCCAATTATTACGTTGGAAAAACAGGAAGGCAATTCATTAGAGCACTAACACTATCATATGAGTAGGATCAGAGACTTCGTACCAAATTACCTCAATTGCTGGTTTATGTGTATTCACACTACTATCTTTAATGGATGAAGCACTACTAATTAGTAACATGTGATCTATATACCCTTTGTAGTGTGAATTAATCATATTCATCAACCTCATAAATATTTCATTCAACTGTTCTTGCTAGGTCTGGGCACCTGTCTCCTGCCAATATTGTGCAATATCCTTACATATAGCTATTGCTAATTTCACTATTCCTTACGCTGCCTTGCACTTTGTATGCATAAATTAACATTTGTTGTCTCATTCTTTATCTCAGTTGTGTATGTCTGTCATGTAACTATACTTGAAGAGTCATAATAGAAAACTGGAGGTAAATTCCTTGTATGCAAGCATACTTGGCCAATAAATGTGATTCAGATTCTGATACAGTCAAAGTAAGCAGAGCAGACAGAGTATTTTGGGGCTTGGTTGCAGAGTTGTGAAGCTTAATTCCTTGTATTAAAACTTATATAGCTGTCACTTTTGATCCAAAGTGACTTTCAAATCTTTTATGATCTGAACAGTGAGAGGTTAAGCCGATGTCATATTACAAGACTTCTAGTTTTGGGGCATGTCAGATTTGCAGACTAAGGTTGCTGATCTCGTCTCGGACCATGCCAGTTTAAAAAATTGAAAAACATTGCCCACGTCACACTTTCAAACTGAGTGCTGACCTTCTAGCACAATTGTGCTTGCCCTTTTATTTTTTCATAGCCATAAACATGCTACCTGATGGAGCTGGTGCTGCACGAAGGGTTAAAAGCTATAGCAAGTTCAAGCTCCCCCCTACACCCCCCCCCTATTCTGTTATGGTATGTAAAACGCAAGAAATCAGACAAGTTAGCTTCTCTTCTGTTTATGAGGTCCAGAACACCCGTGTTCAGTACATTATATGCAGTGCATTTCCAGAAGAGCACTTTTTGTCAAATGAGTCATGGACTAGTTGGAGTATGTCGTATTAGGTGACTGGTATCATGGGATCACACCACCAACTGCTTCAGACTCACTAAGATTATGCAAATGAAGGTCACGAATGAAAATCACTAGGAAAGTCCTATTCTTCTTCACAATAGAAACTGAGACTTGCTTTTTTTGACCATCGGTAAGCTGCGCTTGAAGCACCAATCACGCAAGCTGGTGACCCTGAGAAACTTGTCTTCTGATTGAGTTGTGACTTTGGATCTGCCAGATCTCTTACTATCAGAGTTTCTTGCAGTTTCCAATTGCCTGTGGAATGTGTAGGATATATATTTTTTTTTGCAGTTTCTCTAAATGAAATGCCTACAGTTCTAAGGGTAATAATGGTCTGTCTTATTTAATTTGTTAATTGTGGTTTTCTTGCCATTACTCCTGAAATGCATAACTTATAACAGTCTAATATTGTCCAAGTAGTACTTCAGAGGGTGTAGTAACACAGTCTGTTCCAACTCTGCTTTATGACAGACAGAGGGGTTTGAAGTAATCAACAGAAATTGGGACACTTGTGCAAATTGTTTGCTTCAGGTTGCAAGGCTGAATTTACCTGAAATGATGCAGAACATTTCTAGGTTGTAACCTATTAGATGTCCACTTAAAGAAGGTCCATTTGTAATATTCTGATATTTCTAACCTATACTTTAAATTAAAAACAATGGCAGGTTACTGTTTACATTTTCACCATTTTAGGTCGTTCATTGCATTTAAATTGATTAAATTTTGAAGAAAACTGGAAACACTGGTGTGTTCTAAAATGTCTGACACACACACACATATACTATTGCTTTTAGTGTATGCCATATTTGTTGTCTGTTGTTAAGCTTTTCCTAATGTCACTAGTATGTGGGAGACACTCAAGGAAAAATCTTAATGAACTGTTTACAAATTGTAATAAAATTTAATTTCACTAGCAAGAGAAACACTCCGATGTTATTTATGAAAGAATACAATGTGCTACCCAATTCTGATAGGTCCTTTTGGTACTACTAGTGTTGTCAGCTGTTATGTGACCAACTTGAATAAGTAGTGTCAACTTCCTTCAGACCCTTGTACCAACCACAGGACTACTGTTAGCAAGAGGGTCCTTTGGGTGGCGATCCATTTCTGATACAATGTCATCTTTGAAAACCTATAAAGGTTACTGCTATGAATCCATTTACTGTATGTCACCTGTCTGGGGCTCACAACTAGGCTGAAATGCACACTGCCACGTGCTTGAAGGGGCATTTTCTGCACATATAATGCAATCACAGGCTGATTTTGACTGGGCAACCAACCTCACACACGCCTGACTTACTTGTGCAGTGATTTTTATATTATGCGTCTCTTGCAAGTATTTGCATTTTTTAGTGCAATCAGCTTAGAATATATAGCAATCATGGGCCCAAAACATATTTCGTTGGGGTCCTGGGCCCCTAACTCCCCACAAATCACAAGAGATAGCTGTATGTAGAAATGGCTCATGGACTTATTAAAGGTATATTTTCCATTACATTGGTTTTGTTCCTCACATAAACGTTTCAGGGAGTAACAAATAAAATCAGATTCTAAATGTGTTAAATTCATGCTGTGAAAACATTTATTTCTATACCACATTTTCATACACAGGATTGTAGCTCGAAGTGCTTTACAAGATGTCAAAGAAATTGTTACATGAAAAGAACAACAAATTAAAATTGGATAAGAATAATAATTAAAAGTCTTTAAAGATCTGACCTTATCACTGGACACATGGCCAGGAGAACAGAAGAAAACTAAAAATTCCAGTTAAGCTGGAGAAGAGAAAGGCACCAGAGCCCCAACTGGACATTCTACCTAACATAAATGTTACTAGTATTTCTACATCAAATAAAATGGAGAAATTACCAGAAATACTAATATTCATGACCATCAATTTTTAGTCCTTTTGAAATTGCTAAAAATCTTGTGTCCTTCCTTATGCTTAGGGTGGCTGACGTTCCTGCTAAGGTCAAAATAAGTACAATAAAACTATAAATTCTCTTCCTTAGGGTCACAATGGTAAGCAATATGAAAATTGACATACCTAGAATTAAGAACATGTAATAATTAGTTATTATTGTAGATAGTAAGTCTGAGAATTCCTCAAAAAAAAAAAGATTCATTGCATTTAAGTTTAAAAGTATGTGTGGACTTTCTATAGCTTCTGCAAAAAACTAATTTGCAGAACAGGCACACAGAAGCCAATAACTAATATGAGACATGGATGTGCAAAGAAGACCCAAGTGAGATACATACAGCAGATGTGTAGAAATGTGGCTTGTTTCTGTCCTTGGGGAGGCTGTTTCTAGGAATTGAAAACGTGTACGCTTAAAATTGACACACCTTTGAAAGGCATGCTAAACAGTACAAGTGAACGTTAACACAACGGCAAGACAGACTTTTTGTAAATGTTATCATTGTGTAATACTGTTTCTACTTGCTGTTGTCAAGCAGGAGTTTCTACCCTCCTCAAAGGTGCTACCAGATTGCCAATTTGTAATTCTGTGCTAAATCTCCCCTTTCTCAGAAAGTTAATTATTTATAGCAGCTTTAATGCAATTATTCTTCTGCAGTCTCTGACAAGTCAAAACTGTTAACAGCTGCAGCTAAGATGCAACAAAATAAATGTTATACAATAAAATGTGTGAGAAGTAGTCAATACAGTACATTCTAACAAGAAGGGACAGGATGGGACTGTGATAATAAAGGCAGTACACAAGCTGTACACCGAGGGCATATTCCTCTGCTTACAGCACAAGACAGGAATTAAACTAACCCCAAAACAAGAGTGAAAAATGCTCAGACAAAACTAAAACATAATAAAGACAACAGCACAGTGATATTAGCCAGAAAGTGCTTTAGTGCTTTGGCTTTAGTTCTTCAAGGAATATGGAGGGCCTGGGTACAGCTAAAGAAGCATGGTGAAAGTAAACAACTTGAAACAAATAGAGAACTGTGATCTCATCAAAAGCAAGTCCTTCAACTTCAAACTTGTTACATGACAGTAAATCGGAGCCAAAAGAGTGCTTACAGCTGTTGGATGGCAACCCTTCACTATTTTAATATTAGAGAGAGAAGGCCAGATAAAAGCACCATAAATCTAGTAAAGATAATCCTTCTTTTCTTTGAACATATCCCAAAGAAAATGCATTTAAATCAAACGCCATTATTCGTCCACAGAATTTATTTCTTACTTAACTGTTAACTATTTTACTGTCCACCATTCATCTATTTCACTTCTCCACTGACATTTCCAATGCCTTTGGTCTCTTTTCCTCCCATGACTTTATACCTCCACATAAAGAGATTTCTCTCTATTATCATCTTCTTCTTTTGGCTGCTCCCGTCAGGTGTTGCCACAGCGGATCATCTAAAAAATTGTTGTCCGCATATTAATTTGCCTAAATTTTACACCGGATGCCCTTCCTGACATAACAACTCCCCCCACCCCACTCCATTTATCCGGGCTTATAATAATAATAAACAAAATCCTGGGACGAGACTTTTAAGCCTGGGGCGAGATATGACTTTTTCAGAGAGATACTTTCATGTCCTGAGAGACAAGACTTCGTTGCCAAGAGATTTAACCACACCTGGGGCTGGAAATAAAAGACAAAGAGTAGAACGTCATAAAGAAATTCAAAAACATTGGCACGATACACATGCAGCGCAGGTTAGAGATAATGAATGTACTAAAATTTGAAAGTCTCAAAAAAATGATAGTAAAGATCGCATTAGCACAAATAAACGGAAATTACTACTCAGTGAAATAATAGAACACTGAAAAGAGATTGAATATATTATTCGGATTTAAACTTTAAGTCGGAGACTTGTAGATCATCTAATTTGTGTTGCCATCAGGGAAAAGTAGCGTTTCCTCCCAATGAAGAGGCGTATTTGCGAGAATTAAAAGATTTGTTTTTTGGTGAAAGTGAAAACAACATATGCAAGCGGTAGAGGAGTGGCTGGCACATAGAGCATGCTGGGGTGGCGGGCGGGGGGCGGGGGGAGAGATGGATGGGGGTTTGGGCAAGCGAAGCAAACAGGGAGTGAAGCCTCCTAGTTTATAAATAAGCACAAATAGTGCTTAACTTGTCAAATGGGGAGTCCTAACATGCCAGTTATGTTATCAATTCCCATTTTGTTTTAAATAGGAGGTATAGCGTGCTTACGTACCAATATTTTTTTATTTTGTTTAGATGGATGCTATAAAATGTTTTTAAAATGCCTATGTATTGCTGATTTGTTAAGCATACATAGTTCTCGGAGTAATTTTTGGAAGGAGATAATGGGATTACAAGCATATCTTTAATTGATCCAATACAATGCTTCAGCACTTTATGCTGGCAGGCAGTGCAAATTAATGTAATGTGTACCATTTTGACAAGAACAGGCCATTCAGCCCAATAAGCTTGTCAACCCTATTCACTTAATTCCTCCAAAATAACATCAAGTTGAGATTTCAGGTATCCTACCTTCCACCACATGTCTTGGCAATTTATTCAGTACTAGAGAAGTAATAAAATAATTTAAAAAACGCTTGCTACCTCTCGCCCAGCATGTACCTTCGGTGCCTTTCCTCTGTATCCACGTGTGCCTGAACCTCGACCACGTTCCCATAAATCCTGCTTCTCAGGCTCTGTCATTATTTTGGATATGCCCTTCTTGCCTCCAGTCTAGTTTTATACTTCCTTTCTTTGAAGATGACTCTCAGCATGCCTCCTATGTCTTTTTTCCTCCCTGTGTGTCTCACACTTCCTCTTCTGATCACGTCACCAAAAGCAAACTGACCAATCACACCAAAGCCATACTGGCCAATCAGATTGCTCTGAGGAACTGGATACACATGCACACAGACCTTAGTGTTTCATTTTATAGTAGATGTTTGTGGTTCTCAGTGTGAAGAAAAAAGTCTAACATTTGTGCAACATTTACCCCTAATAAGTTTCTAACTGTGTCCTCATGTTTTTGATTTGGAAGAGATCAACTCTATTAATTTCCTTTATAATTTGAAACCCCTCAATCACATCTCCTCTTAAAGGTTCTCGATCACACTTCCAAAAAAAAAAAAAAATCAAAATCCTGTTTTGTGTCATTTATGCTTTCAGGACTTAATTTGGGAAGCCTCACCTAAATACAAGTAGCACAGTTATAACTGTCAGTGTCTGTTTAAACAGAAAAGGGATCAGGCTGAAAAAGAGGGTAGAGGAGCAAAAGTTTACTTATAACCTTCACCTCCCTTTCTTTTCATTATTACTACTTTAATGTCATTGTAGTTTGACAATTTGTTACTTACGGCAGCAAGACCACTCACTCAACGTGTCCATTTCTAGTGTGGATAAATGTGTACTGCAAATACCCTAAGAAAGATAAAAGATTCACAAAGGAAAGGGATTTTATCTGAACTAAATTCCACCTAACTTTCTATAATCACTAGTGACTCTTAATTACCTTAGCATATAGAACAAGACTGTTTGGACTCATGGATGGTAAAGTGTAACATGCATGGTGGAGTGGCCACTTTATAAGACACAGAAAATGAAATTAATATTTTTCAAGCACCACCAGATTCAAAGCCTCAGTTTCACTGTGTCTCTCCACTTTGCTAGGTGTACCTAATAGTGATGTGATCCACCAGTGTCCTCTAAACATCCTGAATTTGTAGGAACATGTCCTCAACAAGGTTTGGAGTAGCCAACAAACCTAACATACATCCTCTGGATGTGGAAGAAATTCAGAACATTCAGATAAAGCATGGAGTAACAGAAGATAAATCTATCTTGTTAATCAGTATTCTAATATCTCGAAAGTGCTTCCATTTACGGCAATGCTTGGTACCTTTTTCTGTTTTTGTACTGTGTGTATCATTTGTGCCACAAGTCCTTCTAGCTGAAGAAGTCATTTCAAGGTTACAGCTAAAAAGAGCATACTAGTCCTCTTTATAATTATAACCATTTCATGTCAACTCCAATCTTTCTTCTCAGCTCATTATGTATCACAGTAATGTAATCTAGTGTAGTATCTTGTCTCTGGATTTCCCCTAGTATTACTTGAACTTTTCTGTAACAGAGTCCAAAACTGCACACAATATTCCTGATGAGCCCTCACAAGTGGTTAGTACATCTTTACCATAGCTTCACTTGATTTATACTCAACAAAGCATGTTATCCAACCCAACATTCTTTTAGACCTCCCAATTACCTCTGTGTATTGTGTGGCTATGGTTAGTCTGGCATTGACAATGAATCTCAAGTCCTTTTTATAATGTATATTTGCAAGTCTCAACCCACCCCCCCATTAATTTTTATCTAATATTGCTATCAACTATACTGTTATGTTATTTTTAGAATTTACACTTACTAACATTTAACTTCAAGTGCTATCTGCCTTGTACTGTAAAGGTTTTACAGATTTTATTTAATCCAAAAATAACAACTTTTTAAATGTCATCAGTAAAAAATCAGTTTAAATGTCATCGGTGTTTAAAGCAATGTTTTATATACATATCACTATACCTTAAAATCCTGCTTCTTTAAATTTGATCACTAGCCTATCAATCAGAATCACATTTATTGGCCAAGTATGCACACATACAAGTGATTGGACACAGGTTCTGATGACTGTCTAAGTACAAGTTACATACACACAACTGTTAATCACACACTATATATATATATATATATATATATATATA
>JANRMT010062825.1:518143-585420 GCA_026402145.1 Polypterus bichir lapradei | reverse complement strand
AAACACTGAAAAACAAGTATTAACAATATGTAAACAGTATTGCAAGACCCTGGGAGGCTGGGGTGCCCAGCCTGATTAAGCTAAATTAATCATTTGTGAGCTTGATAGCCTGTGGGGAAAAAAACTGTTCTTGTATCTGCATGTTTTGGCATATATTTATCTATAAAGCCTGGCTGATGGAAGAAGTTCAAAAAGGTTGCAGCCTGGATGTGAGGGCTCTTTGATGATTTTCCTTTCCTATTTCATGACTCTGGAGTAGTACAGGTCCTGTAAGGGGGGCAAACAGGCACCAGTGATATTTTTGGCAGACCTGACTATTCGTTGTAGCCTGTTTTTTTATGTTTAGTCACTGATCCAAGTCACACTGTTATAGATGATTTGAGAGCAGACTCAATGACTAGTGTGCTTTTTTTGTGATGGACCCTACGTTGGTCTTCCATTTCAAGTCCCAGAGATTTTGGATCTCAGCAATGTGAGGGTCTGCACAACTGTCACAGCAGTATTTAGTATGTAGAGGAGAGATAATATTATATTGTACCTTTAATAATTGTTCAGGGCTACTCACATGAATGTGCTTGTATATATAAAGAGGTTAAAAATGTGTGTACTATGTATACTCTTTAAGAGTATAATACATTCCTGAAAAACCTTTCATATGGTCAACTCAAACAAGCAGTCATCATTAAATCCAATGGAAAAAAGTATGCATTCCTGAGTCGAAAAATTGACACCTAGTTCTTCTAAAATAAGATCACATTCATTAAAATGAACATAATCACAAGAGTAGTTAATAGTAATTATAATATTGCACTCGGTCACATTTTCGCTTTATTAACAACTTAATAATAGTAATACATTGCATTTATATAGCACCTTTCCCATGCTCAAAGTGTTTAAATACTAAAGCCGTTCACTGTCTTCCATGAAGCTTATTCACATGCACTGTGGTAGACAGTGAACATTTGTTTATGTGTACAGTATTGGTAGTTTAATTTAAATAAAGCAGAAACAAAGAAGTAACTGTTCAGTATAGGAGAAGAAAAAAATATAACAAAAAAAAAAAAAAAAACGCATCAATATCACACTCACCAAACAACCTGGGAGCAGACGGTGTGTGTTTGGTTGTGTAGGGGGGCTGCAGCAGCATTGCTGTGGCCTGGTTTGTGATTGCATTGTTGAATGGGTGATGGAGAATTTTTATACTTTCGACACACCCTGCCAGTTTTTTTTGTTATGGAGTGGGATGATAACCAAGCAACAAACTGTTGTCATCATATAAGGAACCACATACGTGTTTGTTTACTTGCCAGTATATAAGGAGTTTTTCTTTTTCAAATTAGAAAACAATGAAAGCATAACTCATGTTCATGCTTACTTCTTCTCTGCAGCACTTTGGAGGTTGAGGTTTTTTGTTTAAAGATAAGGAAAGAATAGAGGTCTCATTAACAAATTCATAGTGAAAACCTCATGTCAGAATTATTCTGTGACAACACACTGTAAATACTCAAACGCCAATGGTGTTGTGTTGCACCCTACATAAAATTCCATACAAAAACTGCCACACTAATTCTTGCAAATGCAAATACATTCAAGACAGTTGTTGAGTATTGATCCACATCTTGCAATTGTAAACACATTATAAAATAGTTTATACATGTAATGTTTGTACAAAAAATATCAATATTGTATAATCCTGCCATTTTAAAGGAAGACCAGCTATGCGCGACACCTCAGTACTTAAGTCTTCCTGCGCAATAACCTTTCAACACTCTGGATTTCCTCTCAAAAGATCAAATCACAGTAAACATTTACTTACTTATTTATCTGAGAATTCACACAATCAAATAAAAAATGTATCCTTACCATTAGGGAAAAATAGTACCATAAACATGAGATAAAATTATTATTTTCAGATTCCTTTTCTTGTCACAAATATGCACCGGAAACATGGAAGTCTTACTTTCAGATATCGAAACTGTTGCCACTTCAGCACTAACCTTTTAAGCTTTTCTTTTCCAGCAGTGTTCCATGCCCCCATTAGCCTCCATTTTAAGGGACCAGTGCGGGCAAATTTAAATTTATGGAAAAACGCTTAACTTTACTACACAATTTCATGTGGCAAATGCATATGTACCGTGTTTGTGAAGAAATAACTGACTTGAAAAATACCAAACTTTTCTTTTAAGGAGACAACTGATTCTGATGAATTCTGGGGACTGGCCACCACTAAAAGATCTATCACCTCTTCACAAGAGGCTGATAGATGGGTTGATCTTTTTACCAGTGAGTAGAAAACAATGGGTGTTTGTGCCACAGTTGTAGAATGACTTTTTGGACCTTTAACATAGTTGGGTTTTTAAGTTCTGTTCTGGAAAAAGTGGGCTATTTGTGGATTATATTTTAGAGTTTTCAAAGTTTAATACCAAATAAAATTACATAAGAAGCAATCTTTTTAATCTGACATCAACAGGAAAGCCGTGATTCCCAAGGGTGCTTTTATGAAAATAGAGCACCAACTCCAAAGAACAAATGATGTTAGATGAAAAATGCATTAAAAAAAATGGATGCATAGTATGTAAACATTCTGATGGATGTTAAGTAGTTTTGTGGATTTTAAGTGCTTTACCGTGACTGAAGTGAGAGCTTTACATAACTTATCAACCCATTTGACACTACATTTTATATATATATATATATATATATATATATATATATATATATATATATGCATGCAAACTACTGTATTTTCATTAGCAGCAACACCCAAATCTACAATGTAAAATGAAAAAGGAACCCTTCCTTTATAAGCAGTTCAGGAAATGACATGTTAAAGGAAAAATGATAAGAAAATAAACCATAACAGCTCCCTCCAGTGCCAGCAAAATTAAGGCTTTCTTTAAAAAAAACAAAAATAAAAATGACAAAATATTCATAAACATTTAGAAAACAGAAGTAAAACAAATATAATGCCTTTTCTCCTAATGATTTCCCCCTTCATGTATGAATGTAAACTGCAGTACTGCATTTCCCACTGGTACCGCAAGAAGGATAACCCATTAGTTTATGCCGTGGTCCTTTCTTTCCTAATGATCCGACATGGAATGGGGTCACTTTATTTGCCTGGGTTCTTCTTTACACCAACACAGTAACACAACACAGTCACTGTAAGAAACTAACATTTTTTAAGAAAACAATTTAGAAATTATATTTAATAGATATTTATTTTATATGTTACATAATAGATACACACAGACATACACGCACTCACACACATACACATTACTTTTATTAATATGGTTTAAACTTCACGGCTACAGCCCAGCTTGATAGAAAGCTTTTAAAACCATCTTGTGATATCACTGATGCTGTATTCATATGCAATGGGGATTTTTGCAACTGCCATTTGTGACGTTTCGCCTTCCCACTTTGTTCTGTTCGTGCATAACTCTGGCCTGAGCTTTAGGACAAACACGAGTTTACTGCTGATTTGCTGCTCAATCTTAACCATTGATTTTTTCATGAAAATAAAATGAAACACTTTATGTATGCACATCATTGTCGGAAAAGAGCAGAGGGAATCATCAGGGACTCACTCCATCTCTGCTCACTCTGCTCACTCTCTGCTCAGACACAAAAACTGTATGTACAATCCGAGACACAGCAGAGCGGACAGCATCATCACTCACAGAACAAGGTTTTTCAATAGCTTTTTCCCCGCCACAGTCAGACTGATGGCAAAACAAAATTATTGAATATGTGTAATAACCTCACACTACCTCACTTCACTTGTCATGTAAATGACGAGTGAAAAATGTGCAATATTTTAACTGTGTAATACCTACAATATACTGCATTTTTTTGTGTAGATATTACCACCTTTCTGTATAGTGTTGGTATAATCTATTTTATTTATTATATTGTCTAACTGTTTTTAAATTTTTTTAATGTTTTACTATGACTCGGACAGAGCTCTGCACAAGAATTCCAATGTGCTTTGACTGTTGGTTTTATGCACAGATGGCAAATAAAAGAACCTTAACCTTAATCAAACAAAATAAAATGCAGCACATAATACCATTACTGTTTGTATTTTTTCTTTATTTTGTATCACCAAACAAGGCTGCAGCTCAGAGTAATATTGGCGATTCTGGATAACAAAGTTTTCTCCAGATTGACACACTGAGAGAACTTACACCTATCAAGAAAACATGCCACCCCCTAAGAAAGCCGGGCCTAAGAACCATTCTGAGTTAGAAATGGACTTGCCATACTTAAGGCCTAAAAGAGGGAAGGGAATGAAGGGCACAAGTTATTAGAAGGTTTAAAGAAACCTCGGCCAGGCCACATCATTGACTCACTCTGACAAATGGCTTAGACAAGGTGTGTAAAACCACAATGGTAATGGTTCCTCTTTTGTGGTCTTCTGAATTGTATTAAGTAACATCTCTGCTTCAGAGATATCATGTTCCCATACTTACTCTGTTACGTAATGATATTTTTACTGTAAATTTAGTTAGCAGTAAAAGACAGGTACTTTGACAAGATGAATGCTTCTTTGCTTTTTAAGTAATTGTCAGGGCTATATTACTTGACTATACTGTAGGTTATTTATTTTCACACCCAGCTTTTAAATTTAAAGTGGTATGAAAAAAAAAACCTTGTTTAAAATCTTTAAAGGATACAGAACAGGTACAACCAGATAAAGGACTATGCCAGTGTACAAACTGATAAAGGCTCTGCACCTTGTCTTCCAGGTCCAGCAGACTGTGGCGTAAGTCATTTTCCTTAGTTTACCACAAATCACAGGGAGCACAGCTAAACAATGCAGTTGGTTAAAATAAAAATAAACATTTTCAAATATCTAGAGATACCATTTACAGGAAAGGTTAAATTAAAGAATATACAAATAGTGTACGAACATAAGCAACATTTCTAAGGCTCCCTCTTAGATTTGCTTTATTTACTATCTAGACTCCGAGACAGGAAGGCCACCGTATACCCTTGCTTTTCAGATCAGCCTTCTTTACTTGTTACACATCCCGATGTTTAACTATGGTATCTGCCTGAACAAGTTGACGCACGCCATTATACATTTGCACAGGGCAAATGAGTGAATCTCAAAGAAGGTGGAATGTTTCTGCCTTCCTTTCTTTGAATTTTGTTAAAAAGAGAAGCAAGGCAAACAGCAAAAGGGAAATGAATTCCTTTTCTTTGAGCCACAGCTAACTCGTACAAACATTTTTTTTCTGATCAAGTTTTGTAAAACTATTTGCAATTTCAATTGAATTGTGAAATTCTACACTTTTGTAGTCTATTCATATAATCAGAGTCCACGCCAACATGATAAGAATCTCTCATCTGACAGCCATGACACCTTTCAAATGTTGCCAGGAAGGAAGGCAAAAATTACTCACACACAAGTAGAGTTGCAGTGTTACAAAAGACGATCAAGTAAAATGAACAAAACGCATCTTCCCTGGGAAAATTCGAAGGCCCAGAATCACAAGCCCCACTACCACATCCCTCTGACTTTCTATAACATCTACCTTCATTTTTTTTACTAGTATTATACATCAACTCTACTATTTTATTAACCATTTTTTTATAATGCTCCGCTTTCACTGCTTGTCACATAACTTGAATGTGTTATGTGTTCCGCGAGGAAGGATGCTCTGCTTTAAATGGGGCTCATTTTTGTGCAATCCCATTCTGTGTTGTTTTCACAAACATTTTATTTAAAAAAATACTGCCCCATTGTTTGCTTTCTAAACATGGCTATCAAGAAATGTATAAAAGAAAACTTTCCTGTTTATGGACCTAAACTCCTCCCTATAAACTACAAATTTATTTTTTAGTCAAAGTCTCTGAAGTTCAATCTAGAAACTTTGTGTCGAAAAAAACAGTAGTCTAGCAACTGGGGCCCAATCCTGAAATACTGAATGCTCTAACTGTTGAAGAAACACATCTCAGACGTGTAAAATAAACAGTTCATTACCAGTATAACACACTATCTATCTAAATGTCATGTGAAATCAAATACAAAAAGCAAAAGATTACACCAAATCCTGTACTGTAACTGGATACCCCAGTCAGCACTAGACCACAATGACCATTCCAAGTGTTTAAGGAGTCGGAAATCAATACTGTGATGCCAGCTCAAATGTTGGATCGATACTAAAATTTTGACTTCAATACCAATACCAGCCTTTATACCTCAATATTCGTACAGAAATGATTCCAAATCAAATAATGGATCACAGCTGCTTTGTCCTCCCTTGGCCCACTATACACATGCCACCAGGGAAGGCCACACTCTGCTCACCGGGGTTCAGAGGCAAACCAACTGCCACACAATCCCCTTTTCCCACTATGGTTCATTGCGGCTCATAATTTATTAATTGATCTTTGCTCATCTGAGGTTCAAGCTTGTGGACATACGCATCTTATATAACAAGAAGTGGGCTCTGTCAGTCCCACTTGGAGTTTCAAGCATGTTAATATACAAAAATGCTTCAAAGAGCAGTTTATAAGCCCTGTATACCACGCAGGCAATTCAATGTTTCACCCGATGTACTTGTTAGGTTTATCTTTATTAACTGATTGATTGGATGCATTATCTGTCCTGCGAGCCTGTATCCTTGCTTTTTATGTTTCTGCTGTTGTATGCATTTGAATTCCTCCATGGAATTAATAAACTTTACCTAAACTAAAACTAGCCAACTCTAGAAGATGATTAACATTTTTGCAAAATGGATTTTACCAGTGCACATAGAATCAAAATGATGAGCTAACCTCTCACAAGTATGGCAGTCATCAAAATACAATGGACGTCTGCAACTCTTCACCCTACTATGCTACTTTGACATGAAGGAATAGAGGAAAATGAACCAAGGCATGCAACAATTTCATTGTTTAATCAAACTAAATTTGGTCATTTAAACAAAGGAAATTCAATTTTCAACATTAAACAACCCAAGCTGAACTGTAAAGCAGGAGAACATGATTTTATATCAGAAAAAATACTTGCTATAGTGAATTTGGTAACAATCCAGTAACAACATGTATCTACATATTTAACTCAGCTACAGTTTCACAATACTAATTCATAATAATCCTGATTTGCAGTTAACATATATCAACCCTGTTTACAATCATTAGAGAAGGAGACAATTCTTTTAAAAACTGCTTTGCTGGGAAACCTGTACTTTAAACCAATTACTGTTTGTTGTTCTAAGTCTCTCCAGAAAGTCTTAGAGACATTCTCCAGCCCCTTACCCCCCATTAAAATAATAATTCTGTTCCTAAACAGTTACAATGAAGTCTGCTGAACATAAGTAAATATGCCTAAACAAGCATTAAACAAAACATATTATGCAAAACTATGATTAATGGCCCAGGTCTTTCCTTCACAGATTAGTTTGTTAATTCTTTTTGTCCAGACAGCTCATTTTGTGGAAGAAAAAATTGATTCAAAGAGTGATGTAAACACACTGACATTTCTTCATTTTTGAAAAATATCTATATTTTAATGATTCAATTTTTAATTTGTATATTTACTTATGTTAGAACTCGCAAAATTATCAGATCCTTTTCAGAAAGCATTAACAGACAAATAACATGAACTGGCTGGTTTCCACTTATGTGCCTCACAAATAAGTACATTATTACAAGAAAGACATGCAAATTATTTAAAGAGTAATCACAGACGTATCGTAAAGAAATAAAGTCATTAGACGCTACACACTAAGTACGTATTTCGGGCCAGCTCTTATTCTTCATTCATCACTTCTTAGATATTTTATTTTACAAAGATTACCTAAATGCCATCAAGACCGACCACATAAAAATAACTGTGAAATACAGGTAAAGCGTATGTTTTAGGTTCCAAAAGAATGCTGGATACTTCAGCAATTAAACATAAAAAAACTATTGTGACAGGAAAACACAATTTAGCCCAAAGTTTTTCATCAATCTCTAAATGTACCAGGTAAAGATTTCAAGACACAAAATCTAACATCACTTACTGCACAGAATTGTAATCCATTTAATGTTAATGTAATGCTTCTATCATTCTCTGTGTGAAGAAATCAGCTAGAAACTGACTAACACCCTACAAGCAATGAATGAGTTACTAATTTGATTTTAAATTATCCATATTAAGCTTGGTAGTACTTTAGTACTTGGTAGTGTGTAATAAAAGAAAAAATTATTATTTTTACCTCATTTGATCAAACTCAAGATTAATAATGAATGTAGGTATCTGTAAGGAATATTATGGCAAGTTTCAATGTGGAAAGTTTTTACATATCTTATATATAAACGTCTACGCGTGGAAGTGTGTGTCTGTCTGTCTGCCTGCCTGTCTGTCTGTCTGTCTGGCCCGGAAGTGCGAGGCTACAGCTTGAAGCACAAGGAACCGGCAAGGCAGCCCCAAGTTAACAAGTCGGAATACTGTATATATTTTTGGTTATACTGAGTATATATGTGTGTGTGTATATATTGTAATGCATGTCCACCTGAGGGTCACTTTACAGGATCATCAGATGTAAGCACTATCACTCAAGGAGAGACACAAGGAGGTGCTGTCACTAATGGTATTATCTCTTCTTTCACCCACAGCCCAGAAAATCCATTCAATGAGGGCAACTGGCCTCATCCCTTCTACTCGAGCAACTATAAAGCCACTCCTGGTGAGGGCCATCTTATTCTAGAAAGAGCAGCCCGCAGAACAGAGCTCCTACCTGATAAAGTGACCACACTACAGAGACTTAAAGCAACCCTCAGCTCTACCTGACTATATTCCATTTGTTTTGTTCTAATTACTCACACCACTGAGAGCCTATTTATTTTCGGGACTCAGCATTTATTAAAAGGGAAGATCCAGCTGGTGCCCCAAAATTTGTTTGGTGGACTATGTGTTCCCTCAGTCGATGACGATATAAACGGGGTGGGCAAAAGTAGGTTTGCAGTTGTGAGTATGCAGGGCTGTTTCTGGGCATAGGCTGTCTAGGCATGGGCCTAAAGTGCACACTAGTCAGGGGGCATTACTGCAGCCCTCCATAGAGATTCTTATCTTTTATTTTGTTTAGAAAAATTTGTCCAGTTCGGACCAAAGCATAAAAAAATGTTTATGTCATGTGCCTCAGCAGCGCCTGCACTTTCTGCACTATGCACAGCAGAATCCATATGCTGTGGCATGTAATAGTGCAGGCAGTGTGCTAGTCATCTTGTCCGACCTCCTTGCTATCTGTACACCGCGTGGCACGTGACAGTGAGGGAGAGCTGTTTCAACTTCAGCAGTTAGTTGCTGCCCGGATCAAGAGTCAGGACTCGCCCACAGTCTTCCCACGTGACTTGCAGCCTACCAGATGGACACACAGCTGGGTCCCAGTCCCATCCTCCTCCTCTTCAAATGCAGCTCGCCAGGGTGAGTGACAGCCAACCCAGGTGCAGTCCAGACTCCAGTGAGTGACTGAGTTCAGGCAGCTTCTTCCTGTCATTGCCGTCCACTTGGCTTGTTCCTTGGGTCAGGAGGTACTAAGGTGAGAGAGTGAGCCCGAGAAGAGGTCTACTCCCATAACTGTAGCTTCTGCAGAGAGAAGCGTCTCAAAACGGAAGCTCGTAAAAAACTACTTGAGGTCTACAATGTCACAAGACTGTCTCAATGGCCTTGCAATGATGAGCATTAACAGAGACTTGTCTAGGAATATATCATATGATGATGTTAGAAATGATTTTGCTGCAAGAAAGTCAAGGTGTGTCTGATTTTAAAAAGACTTATTTGCAATGTTAAGTCCCTCCATTTACCAGAGATGTGTTTCTTATATTATTTATTAGTTGTACTTTCTTTTTCTACATAAGGTTTGTGTAGTCTGTTATACAAGTTATTTACATGCAAAGTGGTTCTAATTTGTTATTATATTGTGCTATATAAGTTTTGTATGTTTTGGTGCATAGATGATGTATATGCAAAAGAGTTCTATTGTTTAATTATTCTATTTACATGTAGTTATTTTAAATTTATATATACACGCACGACAACCTAATTTTCACAACCAGGCACAAACAGATACCATATTTGCATATATAATCCTTACATCTAAAGTTTCTAAATTTCCAAATCTAACATTTAGATACTATAAAGAAAATGTTTGTAGTCTAGTTTATGCAAGCTTCATATGCAAAGTGAAAGTGTGTCCAAATACCATATACCCACTTAGCAACCCCAAAGGTTCACCAACAGTTCCAATGATTGTTCTTACAAATAAATCAAGACAAGTGAAGACAGTTAATACATATATTTCATTTTGTATTAATTTTAGCAAAACAAAGCTTTCCATTATATTATATAGAATAAACAAGAAATCTAATAATGTCACTACCTATTCCCCGCTAAATTAAATTTTCAAAATTGACACCCTGTATTCTCAAAACATTAAGTGAACAGCAAAGCTATGCATACACTAACACTTCACCTATTATGCCTGCATATTTTAAGACCCTACCAACTGCCCAGTGGCTCTCACCCTTGCAGTCATAAAGTGCATGGCTAATACTGTAATGGCTCATATCAACAGCTCCAGGACAAGTTTCCCAAGCACACTTCATTTCAATATTTCAGTCACCATTGTGGTCACTCACATTGCTCTTGAGGACCTTGACAAACATGGGTTCTTTGCCAAGATGGTATTAATGGATGTGAACAGGACACAACTGTCCCCGTAGGCTTGCCTTGAACCTTAGAGATGTGGGCCTGTGTGACTACATCTGAAGAAGAAGAAATGATTTTTCTACTAGAAGACAAATGCTGGTAAAGATAAGACAATAAAACCTCACCAATTCAGGTTTAAAAGACTGGGGTCTCTTAACACTGCTGCCTCTGCCACAAGCCTCACATGCTCATACTTCATGACTGTACAACCAAGCAGAACTACAACCATACCAAATCTGGTGATTGTCAGTATCGGAACTGTTCAGAAAAAATGATAAAGGTATGCACAGGAATGAGATGACAGACCTGTGAAGCCAAAATGCTGAATGGTCCGAAGACAAAAGAATCAACTGTATGTCAGGAAATACAAGAATGTGTCTTATTCTAATCATCCTAAATGGAATAACAGAGGAATCTGCCAGTTCTTCCTTATCCCTAAGGATTGATACTCAATAGCTTGGGATAAAGGTATAAAACAGAGGCTGTCACTTATAAAAATTAAAATAAAAAAATATAAAATAAGGCCCAAGTGTCTTTTAGCTGTACCACAAATGCTGTGGCACACGTCGTCTGACTGCTATTATTTAATACAGCAACTGTCAAATGTCATACTTTTTCATACTACTTTTTTTTTAAATTACTAAATATTTTGTTGATTTTTCATACTTCTGTTTATTTTATGTAGAGACTTTTTAACGTGTCTTGTATCGTTACTAAAAGAAAAAACGTGAAAATAATTCTAAAATACTTGTTACACATGACAAACAAAACTTCAGTTTAAGATTTAGAAGCTCAGTACAAATAGGAAAGGTTTCTATGGACTGGATGTTGCACTGCTAAATGAAAACTAAAAAGCAGGACTGTGACAACTCTGTTAAATTATACAGTACAGGCCAAAAGTTTGGACACACCTCCTCATTCAGTGTGTTTTATTTATTTTCATGACCATTTACAGCACTCCATCACTATCCTTCTTGGTCTAATAGCCCTTACACAGCCTGGAGGTGTGTTTGGGGTCATTGTCCTCTTGAAAAATAAATGATCGCCCAACTAAGCTGACTTCTGCACAACACAACTGCTGGTCCCAACCCCATTGATAAAGCAAGAAATTCCACTAAATATCCCTGATAAGGCACACCTGTGAAGTGAAAACCATTTCAGGTGACTACCTGTTGAAGCTCATCGAGAGAATGCCAAGAGTGTGCAACGCAGTAATCAGAGCAAAGGGTGGCTATTTTGAAGAAACTAGAATATAAAACATATTTTCAGTTATTTCACCTTTTTTTGTTAAGTACATAACTCCACATGTGTGTGTTCATAGTTTTGATGCCTTCAGTCATGAAAATAAAGAAAACACATTGAATGAGGAGGTGTGTCCAAACTTTTGGCCTGTACTGTACATCAGTTAAATTAACTTGCACAACAGGAAAAACTCATGCAAATGACATTAAAGACAAGGCACACCAGCAGCTGTCCGATACAGGCATGCTAAGAAGCACTTGGTGTGCGTTTAGAAAGGACAGATCCAGTTTTAGTAATATGCTAGAGTTTTATAAGGCACTTACAAAAAAGACTTCATAACTACACAGCATATAATGTCGTCTACCACAGCTTTCAAAAAGCTATTCACACTCCATGAGAAACTAGCCGTCAAAGCACAAAGAGCAGGAATTCAGGGTGTGGAGTGCAGAACTGCCTTAAACACAAACACACAAATCATAAATAGTAGATGAAGTTTAACGTTAAATTTCATATACAATAAAGTTTAAAAATGTATAAAGAAATGCATGAATCCTTGGCGATAATCAAAATCCAAACTGGGCAAACTTTAACAAATAAAAAAATGCTAAATTAAAGAAGCACCTTAAGCAAGCAAGTCTTCAATATACAGTGACAGTAAAAGAAAACTAAAGCCTATCAGGTCGTCTGAAATGGAGGACATGGTTACCTGAATGGAAACCTACTTGTCAGATGTGTGCTACATAAACATCATAAAGTTTGTTTGATATAACAGCAAACAAACCATTGCACAGTGAGTCACAGCTATGGCATGTAAAAAGAGTCAATAAACAAGAACAAAACAAGAGTTGCCATAGTGGCCTGATCCATACCACTGACCTCTTTGCTCTGTACCAGATTTCCCACAGACCAGAAGAAAAGATGATTTAGTCCAGTTGTGTACTAAAAATAAATCGCAAAACCTTTTTTTTCTTTTAAATCCTCATAAAACCATTATCACAGGCAAACCTCATATCCATAATCAGTAGATCAGAAGTACACTATGTACAATACAAACATTGTCAGTCCAGGAGACAAAGACCAGAGCAATCTAAACCTATTTATCTCCTAACTATGCAAATCTACAGGGATGAAGGCAGGAAGAAAACATGCTTTCAAAGGGGGGAAAAAAAATAAAAAATAAAAAACATTAAGGGCACTTTGAATAAACCTCGAATACACTGTGATGGCTCCATAGCGTACACCAACAAACCAAAAGTCACAGCTCATTCACACTTTCCAATTTGCCACATATCAAAATTCCATTACACTTTTTTTTTTTAACATACTTTAATTTTTGTAGAAAAATAAACATAACCCCTTTCTTTAAGACTTTTGATAAGAGTTTAGTCAGTGCCCAAAGGGAGTTCATAAGCTTTAGCTATACCTCAATTGAGAGCACCCATGCATACAGTAAATCATTGGTTCCTAATGCAGAAGAAAAAATAAATAAATAGTTTATCTGGAAAATATTTTCAGTAGAATTCCAAAGAACAGTTCTCAATAACTCATTCCTAAACACCATACTATACAGTATATTTATTGCTTCACGCATATTTCTCTTTGTATTGTCTTCTGGTCTGATTCTACTGCTGAGAGAGTTTTCAGGCCATCTACCATTATCATTTTCACTTTATACAAAAATATTTCACAAGCTAAAGATAACACTAAGTCTCTTGATTGCATGCCATCTGTGGTGACATGCAGCAGCAAAGCAAGGCTGGCAGCTGTCACTAAAGAGGCCCAACCTCAGCAGGGCCATGCTGGCAGGGAGCTGTAATAAAAACGCACAATGACTCGACATATACAATGCAAGATGTGAAAGCATTTAACGTTGGGTTTTTCCATTTTTGTAAATCTGCATTCAAATCAGAAAGGTCCAAATTGATAACATGTTCTTAAAATCAAGACAAGAGGACCTAAAAATGTTTGCATATTTCATATGAACTGATGTGTTAGGGGAGAACATCTGAAAATTTGGGTTCCAACTGCTCATGGGGCAATACAGGCTTTTCCATTACTACAACAAATATGCAGCTGACTATGATTTTCTAAGGTTCATGGGCTAAATAACACATACAACGGGAAAAAAAATAAAACCATTACAGATACGGTTAGCGTTTCAGACTTTTACATAAAAAAACACAATAAAATATTTAATAGGCAACCTCACAAATGACACATTATCTAAAAAGGCCATGGTAAAAAGCTTTAGATGCAGACCCTCTATACCCCTAACTTGATTAACTGTATTTCAAGTAGATAACCAGCACTTTTACACAAAGTTATTTGTAGCTGACATGTACACACTGGACTTTTTTCCTTAGCACCTGGAACACTTTAGGTTTAAATGGCCTGCTAAGGGTCACAACTTCAAAGACAGCAAGCTTGTACTTATGATATTGTTGAATGTCCAGGATGGGAAAGTTCACCACTTGGCCTAAAGTCATTAAAACTACTAACACAAAAATTCATATCGACCCACATGCCTTCAAGGATTATTTCCTCTGATAATGTTATTGCATGGAGTTTTTGCTTTCCTCTCGTCTTAGTCAACTGGCCAAATTATCAATTATAATGTTAATGGAACTTTATAGTGTAGTGATTTAAGCTAATCATTTAGTCTTCTTTTTTACAGTGTTTTACATAATTTGTGTGGTTATGTACATAAATGTTAAGTTTTGAGGAAAATTTCAATTCATTATATTTGTGAATATGTGTAAATGCTCTGCAGCATAGGGCCTGTATTCATTAAAGAGTGCTATATAAAAAATTAACTGAAAACTCAACTGAATGGACATGTCAAAGTAAGCCCTCCTTGTCTTACTCGCTAAATTATTCAGCAATACCTCCATCCATCCATCCATTTTCCAACCTGCTGAATCCGAACATAGGGTCACGGGGGTCTGCTGGAGCCAATCCCAGCCAACACAGGGCACAAGGCAGGAACCAATCCCAGGCAGGGTGCCAACCCACCGCAGTTCAGCAATACCTTCCAACAGCATTTGCAACAGATAATCCAAGAAACAGAAAATAGCAAGTCCATAAACTGAAGATTTTCCTTCTGTTCCCCCCCCCCCCGCCCACCTGCTTCAGGCCAACATTATCTGGGCACAAGCCACCTTGCCAGTATAACATCACAGATCTTACACTCTTTACATGCCCTTGTTTTATAAAAGGAACATCAGGATAAGCTGATTGGTGACAATACTATTACCAGTTAATTTAGCGTGAAACCACTTTTATTATGACAATAAGAGGTTAAAAGAGTGGAAAACACTATTGTGAAAGGCTCTATACATCATTTCGGCAACTGAAACAAACAAACGTTCCACTTTATAGAATCTAATGTGAGTATTTTAAGTGTTCTCCGCACATCCTAAAAATCATTCCTATTTAGAGACCAATGGTTCAGCTAGTATGACCCGGTGTGTGTGGGGCTTATGATGGTCTAGCACTACATGCAGGCATAGTTCAAGCCCTGAAACTCACAAAATAGGCTCTGCCTCCCATCGACCATAAAAATTGGATTAATGAGTTCAGTGAATGAATATCTGGATGACACAAGAACAACTGCTACTGTCCATCAAAGCTATATCATGCACAAAGGTCACAGACAAAGTAATTCAGAATAAACTGACAGAAGGATTTTTTAATATAGTTTCTATAATAGAAACTGATGCACAACTATTGCTTCATGTCACTTTCAGCCTGATTATCTTAAAGAGAATGTGTTGGTGATATGCCAAGCTTGTCCACCCTCTTCGCAGCAACCTCTAAGAATTTCCCAGGAATACTTGGAAATTATGACTAGTAGCAAGTTGAAATATAAAACTTTGTGCATATCCTGGAGCCTGGCCCTTGAACTAATCCTAGTGGACCACACCTATTACAACCACCATGGGAATAACTGTAATTAACATTTCCCCTTGAAGATTTTAATTAGTGGGTAGAATCGGGTGCTGATGGGATCTGGAAGGGGACCTGGGGTTCCACTTAAAAACTGGTATATAGTTGATGTGTCTGCATTGGGCGTGTGGGTTAAGCAGAAGAAATCATGTCAGACACAGAAGCACGCTCCCACCCGCAGCGCACAGAATTTGTTTTTCTACTAATTACACAGCGATGCGGACATGGCAACTTACACCCAAAGTGGTGAATCTCGAAGAGGGGCTGGTTACACGAGTGTCACAATGATGAATGAAGGGTTGAAAAGGACACAACAGGTCATCAATTTGCAAGACATAATGTACATGCAAAAATATCTGTAGGTCATCCACTCACAAGAATATTATAGAATCACTCTGCTGTTTTTGGACACTCCACTTTCTCCTTTTTATCTCTTGAAGACAGTAATAGCAAGCACAACTCTCCTTCCATCAGCAAAGACTCAATTCCTCTGCACTTACATTACCAGCTATGCGACACAGACCAAACACTGTCACATACTGACTAGAAGAATATCAATGCACCAAAGGGGTCACCACAAGTATGAAAGTGTTTTCGTTTCGTTTCGCAGTCTTACACCAGTTTCCCACAGTAAGTAGAAAGAAGGCCTTAAACAGAGCAGAGCGCACGTCCTATGTGTGCAACCCTGTCTGTAAAAACAGGCCTTAAAGATGTCATGTTGATAAATAAATAATAGTGTCTTTTTTCCACAGCCACACACACTTTTTTTTTTTTTATCAATTACTATTACTAATCTTTAATTTTTGTATTTACATCAATTTCACTAAAGACACAATCACTAAAAGGCATACAAATTTTACTTGTTACAATGTGGAAGAAGGGCAGAACAGTGTTGTTTGCTTTGCCTTAAAAATGAAATTATTGAACGCATGAGAAAGCTGCAGGAATGTATTTGCTTTAGATATGAGGAGTGGGATCACATTACTGCCCAGGTTAAGATTTACATCTCAAAACAACTCACAATGTCTTTGTACTCAAAAGGCATTATCAGATCTGAAGACTGCAGCTGCCAAAATCTCTAAACTGCTCAGTCACTGGAGCTGTCACAGCAAGTGCTAGGGAGGCAGTATGAAGAAGACAGACACCTCACTCCTGGACAAACTGGCGAGGAAGGCAGGCTCTATTGTAGGCGCGGAGCTGGACAGTTTGACATCCGTGGCAGAGCGACGGGCGCTGAGCAGGCTCCTGTCAATCACGGAGAAGCCACTGCATCCACTGAACAGGATCATCTCCAGACAGAGGAGCAGCTTCAGCGACAGACTGCTGTCACCGTCCTGCTCTACTGACAGACTGAGGAGATCGTTCCTCACCCACACTATGCGACTCTTCAATTCCACCCGGGGGGGTAAATATTAACATTATACAAGGTTATTGCATTTTTATCACTCTTTAATTTAATAGTCTTATCAGTATGCTGCTGCTGGAATATGTGAATTTCCCCTTGGGATTAATAAAGTATCCAAGTGAATCACTGGCTAAATACAAGACTGTTTCAGACTTTTCACAATGACACCAAAACTCACAATGTAGGTGAGAGAGACTTTGGCAGCTATTCAATGTAAAGAAAGTCAGAATATGTGTGTGAAAGCAAACAAACCAACACTATAGACAGCATAGTGGCAGTACTGCCCTTTCAAACATAAAATAATTCAATTTGCTTCAACACTGGATGCCACAGTGCACTTACCCCCCATGCACTGGGGTTGGCAGGTTGGCTATGGATTACTAGGCAGCCCAAACAGTAGTTTCAATATTAAGAGAAGCTTGTCTGTCTGCTGTCTCATGGTTTGTTTTTTTCCATTCTGTCACGTGGTATGTAAAGGGGCTGAACTCGCTGTAGCTGTTCTACCCATCCCCACATCATCGGCTCCAGTAGGCAGCTTGATATTGACTGTCAGAAAAAAGGGACAAGCATGACTGGGCTGGAAGGTTGGAATTCCGTTTTTAAATATGACATCGGCAGCAAGTTTCAGTCATTTAAAAGGACATGGGCAGGCAATGAGATCAACAATTGAGGTCAGCATATCTGATATATCCCACAACCAGAAGTTGAGTAATGTGACAACAGCCCTAGGAAGTATTTTAAAGACTGGAAAGCGTGAATGAGTATAATAGAGATGTTACCAGTAAACCCCCGATTCTCTAAAGAATCGCAAATCAAAAAATGGCAATCACTTTCTGTTCCCTCCGATCTTTGGAGGGATGAAAAATGATGGAGGGTGGGAGCGTCCTGTGAAAGTTTTCATTTAATTAAATAAATATATCTGTACTAAAATTAAAAAATTTATTAAAACTAAAATTGAAATGTAATTGTTGTATCATTTAAGTCCAAAATGTCTTTGAGTTGCTGCACTTATAAGTAAAACTATATCGGAGTGCAAAGGTTTAAATGAAGTAAACTGGAAACAAAAAATTCATAAAATGGTAAATTCAAAATAGTTAATCAAAAATTTCCTTATAAACAACAATTTTGGTAAAGATGGATTCTTGTTCTTGAATTAGCTGTCCCTGGTATGGAGTAGTTAAAACCTTCACTTTAACATCACACGAACGCCGGACTCTTGAAAAGGCAACATAAAGTTGTCCATGTCCAAATACAGGCTCAGATAGGTAAATCCCTACTTTGTCCATGGTTTGTCCTTGGGATTTGTTGATCGTCATGGCAAATGCAGCCTTAATGGGAAATAGGCGTCATTTAAGTTTAAAAGGTAATTCCAGGTCAGAACTTGTAAGGTCAATTCTGGGAATTAAAACAGTATTGCCAGTATGGGATCCCGTAAGCACTTGTGCCTCAATAACATTTTCTCTCATGCTGTTCATGATCAACCATGTGCCGCTGCATAAACCTTGTTTAGTATTAAGGTTTCTATTAAGGTTTTCTGTGGCAATCCAGCCGGGCTAATAGTGTTTAAATATTGTAATGGGAAATTAAGATGCTCAGCTTCGTGTTCAGAATCAACACTGTCAGTACTTAGAAAGACATGGCTTTCTCCAGGAAGCGATCCAATCACTTGGTTATTTATCTGGTTAATGTCAATAGGTTGTATATGCGGTGGTGTGCGCATTCGGGCAGCAGTTGTATTGTGCACGGCTTGCTTCTGGCCTTTGATCCCGGCTTGGAGATCTACATTACTAAACGAAGGCTGTATATGCGGTGGTGTGCGCGTTCGCAGTCGGGAGGAGGTTGTATTGTGACCTGAAGTTTAGTTTACAGGTTGTGTTGTGTTGTTTGGACGCCACCTACTGACTCTGGGAAGCCGCTGGGTTTGACTCTGGGGTGCCGAGGCGCTGTGCGCGTGCGCTTTCGGTGCTGCTGGCCTCTGGCATCCGTGGATATATACAACCTTCATTTAGTAATATAGATGAGCTTACCAAAGTCAATCCCTTCAAATAAAGTAGTTAGAAAAAAAATCAAACACTTACTAGCTACATGTTCATGAATGCCACAGGGTCAGCATTTCAGAGTGTGTGTTCTTTCTTCATGCAAACAGACACTACTCAAGTCAAGCCTGCAAGAAACAATGTTCAGTTCATTCTGTAAATTCCTGTCCTAAATAAAATGCTTTAGGAAAGACTGATGTATTTAATCACTACATTTGTGCAAGTGAGAGAAAAAAAAACAGTTAAGTGTTAAGAACTGGGCCTCAACATATACAGTGCATCCGGAAAGTATTTACAGTGCATCACTTTTTCCACATTTTGTTATGTTACAGCCTTATTCCAAAATGGATTAAATTCATTTTTTTCCTCAGAATTCTACACACAACACCCCATAATGACAACATGAGAAAAGTTTACTTGTGGTTTTTGCAAATTTATTAAAAATAAAAAAACTGAGAAATCACATGTACTGTACGTAAGTATTCACAGCCTTTGCTCAATACTTTGTCGATGCACCTTTGGCAGCAATTACAGCCTCAAGTCTTTTTGAATATGATGCCACAAGCTTGGCACACCTATCCTTGGCCAGTTTCGCCCATTCCTCTTTGCAGCACCTCTCAAGCTCCATCAGGTTGAATGGGAAGCGTCGGTGCACAGCCATTTTAAGATCTCTCCAGAGATGTTCAGTCGGATTCAAGTCTGGGCTCTGGCTGGGCCACTCAAGGACATTCACAGAGTTGTCCTGAAGTCACTCCTTTGATATCTTGGTTGTGTGCTTAGGGTCGTTGTCCTGCTGAAAGATGAACCGTCGCCCCAGTCTGAGGTCAAGAGCAGTCTGGAGCAGGTTTTCATCCAGGATGTCTCTGTACATTGCTGCAGTCATCTTTCCCTTTATCCTGACTTGTCTCCCAGTTCCTGCTGCTGAAAAACATCCCCACAGCATGATGCTGCCACCACTATGCTTCACTGTAGGGATGGTATTGGCCTGGTGATAAGCGGTGCCTGGTTTCCTCCAAACGTGATGCCTGGCATTCACACCAAAGAGTTCAATCTTTGTCTCATCAGACCAGAGAATTTTATTTCTCATGGTCTGAGAGTCCTTCAGGTGCCTTTTGACAAACTCCAGGCGGGCTGCCATGTGCCTTTTACTAAGGAGTGGCTTCCGTCTGGCCACTCTACTATACAGGCCTGATTGGTGGATTGCTGCAGAAATGGTTGTCCTTCTGGAGGGTTCTCCTCTCTCCACAGAGGATCTCTGGAGCTCTGACAGAGTGACCATCGGGTTCTTGGTCACCTCCCTGACTAAGGCCCTTCTCCCCCGATCGCTCAGTTTAGATGGCTGGCCAGCTCTAGGAAGAAAGTCCTGGTGGTTTCAAACTTCTTCCACCTACGGATGATGGAGGCCACTGTGCTCATTGGGACCTTCAAAGCAGCAGAAATTTTTCTGTAACCTTCCCTAGATTTGTGCCTTGAGACAATTCCTTTGACTTCATGCTTGGTTTGTGCTCTGACATGAACTGTCAACTGTGGAGACCTTATATAGACAGGTGTGTGCCTTTCCAAATCATGTCTAATCAACTGAATTTACCACAGGTGGACTCCAATTAAGCTGCAGAAACATCTCAAGGATAATCAGAGGAATCAGGATGCACCTGAGCTCAATTCTGAGCTTCATGGCAAAGGCTGTGACTACTTATGTACATGAGCTTTCTCAGTTTTTTTTATTTTTAATAAAATTGTAAAAAACTCAAGTAAACTTTTTTCATGTTGTCATTATGGGGTGTTGTGTGTAGAATTCTGAGGAAAAAAAATGAATTTAATCCATTTTGGAATAAGGCTGTAACATAACAAAATGTGGAAAACGTGATGCGCCGTGAATACTTTCTAGATGCACTGTACACTATGATTAAAAAACAAATAATACAGCTTCCTAAAATTCCAAGAATAAAAAGGAATCAATTCAGGAGAGAGCTATACGACCACCAACTGTTGGGATGACCTCCTTGCTACTTGAAGGGAAGAACCAGTGGTCCTCGAATTTCCCTCCAGTCTTGGGAATCTTCACTTTGAAATGGCACTCCTTTAAAGGATAAGTTCTGCATTTTTCAAATTAAAGTTATTTCTTCACAAACATGCTATATATGCATTTGCCATGTGAAATGGTGTTAAAAAATTAGACACATTCTATAATTAAAAAAAAATATATATCTTGCCAGCACTGGCATGGGGCACAGAGGACAAGCTTGAAAACTTACAGAATACACCAGCTTTTCAAGCCAAGACTGTTGCCGAGTATCGATTCATGTCTTCTGTGTTTCCCGAGCATGTTTGTGACAACAAAAGGGATCTGAAAATACTCATTTTCTGGTACAATTTTTTTTGTGGTAAAAATACATTTTCCAGTTACTTGTTTGAGTTCTCACATAAATACGGAAGTAAATCAAAACAAAGCCAATTGCATGGCACGACAAGTTTACTATGATTTGGTCTTTTGAGATGAAACCACTTCCAAGGGTGGGGTGTGAAAGGCTGTTGCGCGGAGAAAGACTAAATGCTGAGCTATCACATACAGATAGTCTTCTTTAAAAATGACTGAATCTGATAATATTGGTGTTTTGTTTTCCAGGAAGTGTCATGTAGAACCTAACTTATAAAGGTGTGTATAATCTCAAGATGAGGATCAATACTTGACAACTGTCTTGGCTTGAAAAATGGACATACTCGGTAAGTTTTTAAGTTTTTCCTCCATGCATCATGGGCTACAATGTCAAGCACCAGTGCGGGCAAGATTTCTTTTCTAATTTATAGAAAGTGCTGAAATCTAGAACACTATTTCAATTGGCAAATGCATATATAGCACGTTTGTGTAGAAATTACTTTCGCTTCAAAAATAAACGTATCCTTTAAAAGAGCTACTGGTTTACCTGATTGATTGCTCATATGCATGACTCTAAGTTGGATTATGCAGGTTTTAAAAATTTGTGGAAGACTGAATACAATTGAAAATACACCCACAAAGTGTGATGGCATTACTGTCGTAACTCCCCAATCCTAATTAGTGTGGGCTACTTGTGTATTAGCAACCCTAATAGCAACTTCGATAAATCTTTGAGCTCAACTGTTCACCTCTTCAGTCAAAATTCAAACCAACATTATAGTGAGTTGGTATTAGCTATCTCCTGCACATCTAGAGCACTGAATACATTTCTTTCTTTCAAACATTAATTTTCTGAGAAATTTTATGAAATTCCTTGTCTTTGGGAGCTTACAGTGAAGCCCAACTGCAAAGACTGTCAGGCAGTAAAATGCCTTTTTCAGTAAAAGTTTAATTTTTAATTTCACATGAGCTATACCCTGAACAGAGGTGCAAATGAGGCCTGGAAAAAAGCAGAACAATGAATAGAGGTCCTCAATGAAAATACCAAGGTAAGGACACTCAACAATCATTATAAAAAGGAAAAGCATAGTGTTCAATTCAAGGGAAAATTAATCTTTCACAAGCCTCTCACCCAAGGATCGTTCTTGTCTTACATTCATGGACTATAGAATGGTTTCGGGCACACTGTCATGCCATAACGAGAAAGGATGCTTCATACAATGATGTTTACCTCAAAAATGCAATGGAAAGGAAGATTCACTAAGAAGCGACCATAAACAAAGCCACAAGGTCTATAATAATTCAAACATTTGGCATTATACAGTGAACATAAGGAAAGTATGGTATGTAGTAATTTTTTATTTACATTTGGTGGAATAATAAAGATAAAATGTACACAAAAATAAGTACAGAAATTACAAAAAAAAAGTTCTCTATATTAAAATTACCACAGGTAGGCCCAACTCCCCTACAATGTCCTTTGAAAATGGATAAAAAAAATTCAATAATCAATCAAGTTTTTTCTTTATTTTCAGATCATTTTCAGAATAAAATGATGATTTATTAACATTGGCTCTGGCCAAATTGGTGTCAGCTCATAAAAATGAGTCCTGCCAATGCGTTAAATTAACTAAGACTGGGATTTTCCATTTTATGGCTAAAAATATTTTGGCTGGCATAGAATCTAATAAATTTAATCTCTTTAAAAAGGAAAAAAAATCAAAGTCGTCTCCTAGGAGAAGGTAGCAAGGGGTGAAGGAATTGTAATCTGCAACAGGTTAGACGGGGGAGAGAGAGAGAGAGAGAACATGCCAGAAAGAACAAACCAGGGGGCATTACCAGAAGACGACAGAATGTGGAGAGGCCTTTTCCATTTATCATACTGAACCAAATGTGTTTTGAAAGCTTGATTCAAAGCCTTCTCAATGCAGACAATACCGTGAGAAAGAAAAAAAAAATAGCCTTCCTGGCCCACAATGTACCTGGGGTCAGCCCGATTAAAGAAAGTTAAAAGCAAACATTTCTGTTGTCTAGTTCCACATTATAGTGACAGATGTGTTATCTAACCACCTCATGAACTTTTTGTACAGGTTTTCACCACTTAATTTTTAGGCATTAAGGGCAGCAATGCAAAAAACTGGCCCAGATATGGAAACTCACAGATGAGTTACACTCAGCTAAATGATACGGGTAAGCTTTGATGTAATCAAGTCCGCGACATCCTCTATATCAGGGGTAGGCAATGTCAGTCCTGGAGGGCCGCAGTGGCTACAGATTTTCATTCCAACCCAATTGCTTAATTAGAAACCAATCCTTGCCAATCTCTGACCTTATTTAATTTAATGGCTTCTTAGTCGGCAATGTTAAGTTCTAATATCGTAGATTTTGTTCCTTTCCAAGGATATCATCCAAATAATTTGAAGCCTAAAACGGATAATTTTCAGTCTGTCACATTTTTCTATTAATTGTTTTATTAAATCAAACAGTGCCCAATGAACACACACAGGTGTAAATGGAAACAAGCCAGATGGAGAACTGCTGGCTGCTTGGGTTATTTACATCTTATTGCTAATAAGGAGCCATTAAAACAGCAAATGCAGCTGCTTTAAGACTGAAACAAATACTTAAGGGTGCAGAACCTTAACAAGCGAGACCACTGAAATGAAGCATCGAAATGCCATTTAAGCAACAAGTGTTTCTCATTAAGAAACAGGGTTGGCACAAAAACCTGCAGCCACTGCGACCCTCCAGGACTGACATTGCCCAACTCTGCTCTATATCAATCCACAAAGCTCACATTGTCTTACAAACTTTACCAGTAAACTAATGCATAGCGCAGGACCAAGTGGACTTATCACCACTCAAGTGACACTAAATGATATCTGACACACACACAAATAAGCAAAACTTAAGCTGGATGATATCTACACCAGACGGCAAAGTATTTGAGAAATCTCTCAGATACATAAATTAATATCATTTTATTCAAAAGAATAATACATGAAAAAGTAATCTTTAAAATAAAGCCACAGTCTTTATTCTGGGATCTCTTTTTTTTTTTTTTAACATTATTTACTTCTCATCTCAAAATGGAAAATCTATTTGAATTGTTCTGCTCAATCAGCATGACATGTCAGGTGATTTGAAAACGCTAAACCATTTACAGTGGCAGAGGTTTCATTTTGAAAGGTGCAAATAACACTCGGACTTCCAGTCCTCGAAGAAGCGCTGTTCACAAAACAAAAGCACCCAAGGTCACTTCACAAAGGTTGCTGCAATGTCTTTTACTGCCAACCAATGTCACTGTGGCTCATTTCCCGAAAGACATGCCAAGTGCTTGTGTGTCCATCATTTTCTTCGCAGCCATGTCGTCCCCACTTGTCATGTGAAGAACTTGAAAGCCCAATAAAATGGTGGATGAAGCCCGCATCCTCAGTTCTTTGGTCGTGTATGGTTTTCTGTTGCGCTCGGAGTGAATGACTTGAGTTTACGATGAAAACAAACAGTTGGCCTGGGCAATGTGCTTCACTGCAAGCAGTTCTCTTCCTGTCAGCAATGCCTTGAGTTCATGCAGCTAGGATTGTTTTATGCAATTCTAGTTTTACAAAATAAAAAATTCTAAAACTTCCAATTTTTTTGATCAACGCCACAAACAGTAATCAGACCATATCTGCTTTATGGATAAGAAACCTGGATAGTGCATGAAATGAAACATGATGCTACAGAAATGGGGCTGCAAGATGGATGTGTGGAGTAACAAAGCTTGATATGATCAGGAATTAGAGAATCAGAGGAACAGTTAAAGTTGGTGAAATTTATAAGACAAAACAGAAAAGAAAGCTAAAGTGGTATGGGCATGCCATGAGAAGAGAGGCAAGCAAAGAGAGGAGATGAATCATAGATGTGGAATTATTAGGATGGAGGAGAAGAGAACAATGTGGATGGACTGTGTTAAGGGGAAGACTACAATAGACGAGAGTAAGGGAGGCTGGTCAGGAAAAGAATCTCCACAAGAAAGTCAGAAAAGCTTTACAAGAAGAAGAAAATAAAAACTAAATAATGGAAGTTCATGAGAGAGGTTAGGAGCACGCACTGATACAGTGCACTGCCGCAACCACCACACGACAAACCAACTCAGGATCCAGATTAGGACCCGAGTGCAGCCATGCAACGGGTGACACCTCACCACCACACTAGTTCAGATGGAATGGAACCAGTGTGAGATTTTTTTTATAATGGCTGGAGTGCCAATTCTGCCACCAACCCCCAAGTTTTTCCCTGCAGGTTAGAGGGCCTACATGCAGGGATGGATGCAGATTAACGTCATACCCAGGACAGATAGTAGGATGGAGGTTCATGCTAAAGAAAATAATAAAAAAGGCCACTGATAGGACAAGTTTACTTAATGAGCACAATATGCACAGGAAATGAGCAAAAAATGTCATCTGGCCTCTGTCCTAATGCAGTAACTGACTGCTGCACTCCCCATTGCAAGCCAGAAGTTACAAAGGGCTGCCAGCACTGGATGTGCCCTCACAACCCCACCCAAAAACCAATAAGCACATTCTTTGCTCCCAACTGTCAGATTTTACTATTATAAATTATTATTTTTAAATTCATTTTATATACAGAAAACCACAATTTGGTTTTTTACTTATTCTAAGGACATGCAGTATTACATTCACACCATTTCTGAGCCCTCCGACTAATACTAAAGGTCAATGGGCACCAATCTCAGGAACATCGGGAACAAAGCCGAAACCAACCTTCACCAAGGCACCAGTCCACTGCAGCCACATTTACTCACAATGGGCAAATTTAAAAATCACAGACTGATACAACATGCATGTCTTTGGGATATGGGAAGGTTATTTTTTTTTTTATTTTTTTTTTTTTTTTGAGGTAACATTCCCAAGTTATGCATATTCTCAGGCTCACACTCTTCACTTACTAAAAATAAAATGAAGGGAAGTACGTCTTTGGAACCAAGGGTCACATGCTTCAGATAAAGTTAGAATAATTCCAAGTATTCCGACAGCTTTACAAGTTATAGATCATTTCCTTTTTGCTTTGGAAACAATGGTGCAATGGTATGCACTCTATACTGGAAATGGCAAGTTTGCTCAGCTCTATGCATTTGCGTTGAAACTGAATACCAGCAAATCATTTGCCTTCATTGTCAAAATATTCAAGTTTTACATCAGTGACAGCTGTAAGTCTTGTGGTTGCCTGCACCAGTAATGCTACCCCCCATTTACAATGACTGCTCAAACAAAATATGATAGCTTGGCAGTAAAACTGGCCAGACAATGCATGTTACCAATATACTCACTCTATGGCAAACTGTGAAGTACTAAAGGAGTGCAACTTTCACATCTGAATCTCTGGAAAGCATTGCTCTACATTTGTCGCTGTAAGGTTAAATTAGAGAAAATATACTTTACAAATCCACAAGGGGAAACTGAAATGCATAGTGCCACAAAACAACAACCATAAAAACATAAAATACACGGATATCAACTCAAAGTACAATATAAGCCGATAGAATAAAAACAATAAATATGCTAAAAAACAACTGTAGCAAATTGAAGTCTTCACTATTTTCCTATGGCTTTTGGCTGGACTGAAGAAGAGACATCAGGAGAAAGCAGTGAACTGCCTAATGGCAGCAGAGAGAAGAGATCCCCAGGGGCACTTCTTATTATGTACTCCAGTGCCCCCCTGGAGAGGATGGGCAGAATTTTTCATGGATTCCAATTTTGCCACAAGCGCATGTCCAGAGTCAGTCCTGTGGTGGAGCTGGCTTTTCTGCTAAGTTGGTTTGGTAAGTTCGTTTTGTATCATCTGACCTCAAGTTGCTTCCCCAAGAAACAGCACACTGGGTACAACGAACTGGTAAAGCATTTCCAGGAGCTTGCTGCACATATCAAAAACCTGAGACTCCTCATAAAGTACAGTCTTCTCTGGTCCTTGTTATACAGTGCCATTGTGTTATCAGAGCAGTCCAGTTTGCTGTTTATATGGACCCCCAAGTATATGAACCTCTGCACCACCTGCACTACCTCCCCCGAATGGTAAATGGCCTTAGGGGCTCCTTAACAGACTGGAAGATGATGATCATATTACGACCAAATTTATTGTGTGCTTGGAAAACACCACACTCCAAAGCAGTTTCTAAGATAAACAAAGAAACTAACATTTACATAAAAGACTCCTTGGATTTGTACTGTACAAATGTAACATCATATAACATTATCACACATGATTCACCCAATTCAGGGTCGCATAGCTCCGGCAAGCCCCCCAGTCCATAGCAGGGCTCACAAAGACAATGCCAAGTTAGAATCATCGATCATCTTCATCAGCATGTCTCTGGGGAAAGCAGCAGCAAACCAGAATACCTGGAGACTGTGCAAACACCATACAGACAAGTCCTGGGCAACACTAAACCTGTGAGGTGGCAGTGCTATGCAAGTATAAAAAACACAAATGCAAAAACTCCAAGGAATAAATATAATATTGCACTGAGCTGTAACTGAGAGCTCAAATGGAACATACAGGTAAGGCTTTGGCACTTTTAGCTCTGAGTAAACCATTTATTCATTTGCTGAATCTGCATTTTCCAATACCCTACAGTGGTTGAATGGTTAGTGTTGCAGCTTCACAATTCCAGAGTGGGTCTGAGTCTTAGTCCTAGCACTGGCCATACAGATTATGCGCACACTCTCTATAAACCATGTGTCCGCTTGGATTTTTTTCCCACATTTAAAATATCCCCAATCTCCATACAGTCAAAGTAAAACGTATGTGAGCCCCTAGGAATTATCTATATTTATGTGTAATCTAATATATAAAGCAGAGTCGATGTATGTGTGTATGTTTGTTTGTCCGCCATACAAATCTGCACCGGGCGTCTGATCGCCACAAAACAGGGCATGGGGCTCCTTTGTGACCAGGAAAAGGTCATAGGGTATGTTTGGTTCGGAAAAATGTTCGTGGTGAACCGCAGGGCACCTTTTCACTGACACAATGTTCGCTACACGTCCCCGTACTTAAGATGGCCGCACGTTGCAACAGAACTTCAACGCGGCGCCATCTAGCAGCAGCTTTGGTCTCTGTGCGTCGCTCTTTACCCATGTTTCTTTAAATTGCCAAGAGACGGCGGAAGTGTCCAAGTATGAGGAAGGCCGACTACTTTGATCAGGTGAAGAGGAACTGCCATATGGATGTAAAACGTGAACGACCCAGTGCATGTGACCGGCGGACACACCCCCATTTCCGCACGTCACACTCCCACACGCACTGATAGTGCTGTATTTTATTCGTCAATGTCCGTTATATGCAAGCACGTTTGAACAGAGACTCGCCTTAAAAAGACAGCATCCTTCCCCCCACCATTTTCCCCAAACGCAGCACCGGTTGTATGTCACTTCTCTCTGTAGTTACCATCGCCAACGTCCGTTAGATAGCATCATGGTTCAACACAGACAGTCCTTACAAACAGAGCACCCCTCCCCGCCATTTTTCCCAGTACAGTTTCAGTGGTACTCTCTCTCACTGGCTTTCCATATTTGTAGTGCTATTTGCTCCCTTTCCAACTGACAGTACGATTTCAGTGTTGCTCTTTCTGACTGACTGGTGCTATTTGTTCGCTTTCCGACGTATTGTAAATAACGTGAATTCATCTCACTGTGGTGCTTATTCCGTACGTAATATCATGTAACACATTATAATTGTCCTGCTTTTCGCTAATATACCCATGCCACCAAAAACAACACATACAGCACACAAAATCCAGAGTGGAGGAACTTACAATAAAATGGCAATCAGAAAAATTTTTGTTCCATTTCTATGTTCTGTTTCTTTTATTTAGGAAATTCACCGGTTATAGATTCCCGGGCAACGCCAGGTACTCCTGCTAGTTCCCATATAAAACATGGTCATAGCTTCATGTCATTCACAATAATGAACAAACACAGTCTCCTATAACTAAAGATACACAGATTTTCAGAGAACTTTTGGCCATATTAAATAAATCATTCAAACTGTGAAACTGAAGGTTGGAAAAAGTAAGTGAACCCTAAGTTAATGACTTTTTAAAAAGCTCATTGCAGTCAGAACTTAGCATACCTAGAGTCCATTTAATGAAATGAGTTCAGAGGTTTGGCCTAGAATTACTTTGATTGATATAAAACACTATAAAGTTTGAGTCTGAGCTTTTGACAAGAACCATATCCAGATGGGAATCATGCCTCGCACAAAAGAGCTGTCAAAAGAGCTACGATCGAGAATTGTTGATCTACATAAGGCTGGAAAGGGTTACAAAGTCATCTCAAAGATGTTAGATATTCATCAGTCTACTGTTAGGCAAGTTGTCTATAAATGGAGACGATTTGGTATTATGGCTTTTCTGCCTAGAATAATGATGAACCCAACAGCACAATGCAAAGTTAGCAATGAGGTAAAGAAAAACCCTAGAGTGACAACAAAGGACTTGAAGAAGTCATTAAAACTGGCTAACATCTCTGTTCATGAGTCAACTATGCACAAAACATTGAACAAGAAAGAAGTCCACAGCAGGACACCAAGAAGGAAGCCACTGCTATCAAAAAAGAACACTGCTCAACGCCTGAAGTTTGCGAAAGAGCATTTGGACACTCCACAACGGTACAGGAAAAATGTTTTGTGGAGTGATGAAACCAAAATTGAACTATTTTGGGAGGAACAAGCAGAACTTCATTTGGTGTAAAAAGGACACTGTATATCAACATCAAAACATCATACCTACAGTAAAGTATGGTGGAGGGAACATCGTGATTTGGGCCTGCTTTGCTGCATCAGGGCCTGGACAGCTTGCCATCATTGAGGTTTATCAACAAATTCTCCAGGATAATGTGAGGGTGTCTGTCTGTCAACTTAAGCTCAGAAGAGGCAGGGTGATGCAACAGGACAATGACCCTAAACATCGCAGCAAATCCACAGCACAATGGCTTCAGAAGAACAAACTCCGCCTTTTGGAGTGGCCCAGTCAGAGCCCAGATCTCAGTCCTATGGAGATGCTGCGGAATGACTTGGAGAGAGCCATACACAGAAGACAACCAATGAATATGGAAGAGTTATGGCAGTTCTGCCACTGATCTGCAGTTACAGTACAGTAAAGGAGGGTCAACCAGTTATTAAATCCCAAGGTTCACTTACTTTTTCCACTACCACTGTGAACATTAAATGCGTTTGTAAAATAAAGACAAGAAAGAGTAGTCTTTTTCGTGTGTCATTGGCTTAAGCTCATTGTGTATATCAGTACATATGACTTAGATGAATATCAGAACACTTTTTATGATAAATTCATGCAGTAAACCAGATAATTCCAAAGGGTTCACTTACTTTTTACTTGGACTGTATATATTGTACTGTACATTAGTGTATTAGATGACTGCATGCACAAGCAGGTGTGTGTTCCTAACTGACTCCTGCAGTTAACTGGCAACCCATCCAGGCCTGGTTCCAACCTTTTGCCCAAAGCAGCTGGGTTGCACTTAAGTTCCTTCACATAGATAAAGTGGATTCAATAGTTGAAGGAAGAGTGCAAGTGAAGTTCAAGGGTGGGTTTTAGTCTTGTGCCTAGTGTTGCCAAGGTAAGCTCAGGCTCCACACACCTAAGAGTAGGATAAAACAGAGCTAAGAATCATTTTTATATGATTTCAATAGTTTCTAGGACCCTGGACTTTTTACAGCTATATTATATATATATATATATATATATACATACACACACATACACACCTCGCTTGTGTATTAGCAGCGACAGGAAAAGTAAAAGGGTTACCGTTTTACCGATGTTAGCGGCTATTCAATTTTTTCTTTCTTCTGAGGTTTTGTTTTGCTGATGTGCTGGCCTCACTTGTGTTATTAGTGGCTAAACGAGTTTTCTGTTTCCTCGGAGGCGGAGCCCTTACCCTGACTCCACCTCTCACTTTCGGGCCAGACAGACATATACACGTCCACGCATATACATTTATTTATTTACATATACTTTTTTTGTCATAAAAGAGAAGGGTCAGCTTGCTTCCCAACCAAATGGAAGCATGCCTTTATAATGGAAGGATAGATGGAGACCACCTGCCAGACAGGTGGCAGCAACTCTCTGGGTGGGTCTACCATATACACTCCAGCTTGGCTTCATGAGAACTGCAGTTCCATTAGGCAGCCCTGCAGGGTCTCATAGGAACCACCAGAGGGAGCTGTGGGGAGGAGGTTTTCACCTTTTAGGGAGATTCCACCAGACATGGAAGTTCCTCCTGGATGAAACCTGGCAGTACCGGAAGAACTCCCAGGTGTGGTATATAGGAAGCCACTCCTGCTCCCTTCAGTTCAGTCAGAGTCAGGTGGATGAGGACGAAGCTCACTGAAGAGGAGTGGAAGGGAGGGAAGGGACAGAGAGAAGGAAGAAGACTTTCTGTAATTGTATTTTTGCAATGTTCAGAAAAGCCTGTGAGAGGTATTTGAACACAATCAATTATTTGTTTACACCTGGGATTTGCAAAGTTGTGGTTGTTTTTGGGTTGCTGCAACGCCCCCTACTGGTCACAATATATAAAATGCAAAGTTAACCCACTCACTCATCAAACAGAAGAAATACACTATTTCCCCTTTAGATAAAAAGCTGCAATACGGCAAGATGTCAAAGACTGTAGGTATCCACTAAGAAAGGGCACTTTGATATATCAATATTTTGGGATAAACCCCCAAGCCCCCACATACACACACAAACACGTACACACAACAGAAAAAAAAATAAATACCCCAAAATATCAAGCGAACACTTTAATTTGGTGATGTTATCAAAAAAAAGAAAAAGAAAATGAGCTGCCCCGTGTATTTTTTTTTTTTTACTTGTCTATTTGTCGGTAGTAATGCTGCATTAAGAAGGGTATTCTTAGGCATGTCCTTTTTATGCCTCAGCAGAGGAATGGGGCTTGCAGGTCATGCAAATGAACACCACAAGTAGGAGAGCGCCACTGACCATCTGTAGTGGGGACCATACAGAGAAATGGGGCAGCTAGTGAGTGAAGAAGGGGCAGCTGCCCTCAACAGGAAAACAAGACGAAGTGGTGAGCTATGTGGAAAAAGAGGTGTGAAGTGGATGACAGAAAGTTAGGCAAAGCACAAAGGAGACGTGGTTAGCAAGTAGCCTCCTTGGGTATACACAGTACTCCTTATTCTGTCCTCACAATGCAGTATAATATACATTTAAATTCCAGCCGGACTGGATTGTTGAGAACTCTTATATACATAAACTTTAAAGAATGTTTTGGGGGGCTTGGTGGTAAAATACATGCAATATTGCAGAGAACTGGGTGTCCTGTTCAAGGCGAAACCCTGATGTGCCACTATGCTCCGGTTCGAAAAGCAGACACAGGGAAGTGCTGCTCTGTTGTTCCAGTCCACTTGAGCCAGGAGTGATGACATGCCTTGGTCAGTTTAAAAGCTTGCACAGCTAAGTAAAGGCCCAGGGACAGTACATAATCCACATGGACACTGTACATAGTTCACAATATAATTTCTTTTCTGTTCAGTGCTTAAAACTTTAAAATTATTACTTAGGCCATGTAAATGTTCAGTCAATGCGGTTTGTAAAAAGTTAAAGTAAACCACAATTCAGTATATTCTGCTTTTGATCTAACTCTCCAAAACTTTGAAATAGTACGAGATTTAGGATAAATGCACTCCATTCAAATCTGATTGAAGCTGTCATTCTAACAGGAAGTGCTACAGGGCGAAACTATATTTATACCCAAAAGTTCCATTATTCCTACTAATTACCTTTTTGAATTCAAAAGAATACAGTTTCCTCTAAAATTTGTTTTGCAATGAACATCAGCAAAAGCCAAGCAAAAATTGATTGACAACAGGGTATCACAGTGGTAGCGCTGCTGCCTCGCAGTAAGGAGACCCGGGTTCGCTTCCCGGGTCCTCCCTGCGTGGAGTTTGCACGTTCTCCCCGTGTCTGCGTGGGTTTCCTCCCACAGTCCAAAGACATGCAGGTTAGGTGCATTGGCGATTCTAAATTGTCCCTAGTGTGTGCTTGGTATGTGAGCGTGTGTGTGCCCTGTGGTGGGCTGGCACCCTGTCTGGGGTTTGTTCCTGCCTTGTGCCCTGTTTTGGCTGGGATTGGCCCCAGCAGCCCCCCGTGACCCTATGTTCGGATTCAGTGGGTTGGAAAATGGATGGATGGAGGTATTGCTGAATAATTTAGTGAGTAAGACAAGGAGGGCTTACTTTGACACGTCCATTCAGTTTTCAGTTAATTTTTTATATAGCACCCTTTAATGAATACAGGCCCTATGCTGCAGAGCATTTACACATATTCACAAATATAATGAATTGAAATTTTCCTCTGCGTTAGGATATAGAGGGTTGGATAATGACTGACTAACTGACAGAAGGAATGTTTTACTTATGTGTAATTCTATGTAGCATGCAGGTTAGGTGGATTGGCGGTTCTAAATTGTCCCGAGTGTGTGCTTGGTGTGTGGGTCCTGCGGTGGGTTGGTGCCCTGCCTGGGGTTTGTTCCTGCCTTGTGTCCTGTGCTGGCTGGGATTGGATCCAGCAGCCCCCTGTGACTCTGCGTTAGGATATAGCGGGTTGGCTAATGACTGACTGATTGACAGCAGGAATGTTTTACTTGTGTGTAATTCTATGTAGCTTGTTCAAGACTAAGAAGCTCCAAGTGAGCTAATGGTATTAGCTCCAGGCGGGAAAAAAAAACCAAATGTTATATACAAAAAAAAAAAAAAAAAACTACTGAGTTACTTACACAGAATTTCTGACACCTCCAATTAACCTTTGGCACTGTAACAGAAGACCATTTTCCCAGGTAAAGCTTGGTAACACAGCAAGTGTTTTAGGATATTTGAAAGTCCACAGCCTGATAATACTGTAGATGGAATTTCTGAATTTATCACCAAGGGCTGGGATCGTCCTAAGTGAGCACACATCTCATTATGCATTTCCAATTTTATAGCCACATAAACCTCAAACTGATTGTTTTCTGGTCAGGACAGGAACACCTTTTACCAGCAGTGAGCTCATGGCAGGAACGGGCCTGAGACACAGCACATGTACACACAAGTCTCTATCACTATACCTGTAGGGCCTGCCCTTTCAGTCCTACCTCATTTTCATATACGGCACATTAACCAAAGTAAGGAACAGGAAACAACAAGCCAATCCCAAAACATAAACAGACATCTTGTATTAGGTTTTAAAATAGTTAATATGCCGACCTTCAGGTTATTAAATGACTCTGCTAGCATGAGTGGAGACAGAACCAGTTACAGAGTGTCTAATATAACCTTCAAACTTCCACCACACGTCCTTTACAGATTCAGTTTAAACAAAAAAAAAATCCCACCCAAAAAAAAAAAAAAAAAAAAAGAGGTCTGCTGTATTTCCAGTCTTTATCTGATGGTTTACGCAGGAGTGGCTTTAAGTTGTGGAAGGAAAGCATTTCTATTCAAATCTCCTTGCAACCAGGAGCTCCCCTGGGGCACAAATTGGAGTACATAAGACCTTTCAACCTCATCTAAAGATAAAGCGCTGTGGTCATGCAGGTTTTGAATTAAACCACTACAAAAATAAGCTGATGAGGACCTTTAAGTTAATACCACACGACTAGCGAACCATACCTTCAGATCACTGATTAACCAAATGCTCTCCAGTGAGGTCAAGTAAATGTCTTACTGTATTTCTGACCAAACATAACAGGTGAGCATTCAACAAATGAGTTCAAAACTAGTCAGCGTCAGAGTGTGTGTGTGTGTGTGTTGTGTTTTAATAATAATAATACATTTTATTTATATAGCGCCTTTCCCATGCTCAAGGCACTTCACAAAGTCTTAGAAAAAAAAAACAGCAGGGTATATGTAACATCGTCCAGTTCTTCTTAAAGGCCAGTCACAAATCAGGTGTGCAAAGCATGGAAATCATTTCTCCTCCCTTTATAAAATGTTCCCAGAAGCCTAAGGTACACTTGCTGCAGGACGCCAACACAAAACCATATTTTACTGGCGCTAACTCAGCAGGGCAGCATGATTACTTCACAGCAATTTGATTCCAGAAAGGTACTGCTGTAAGCTTTGCTTGAATGAATTTCCTCCCACACCCAAGGACATGCCACAGGCAGACCAGCGACATTAAAATGGTGCCAGGATAAATGTGGATGTGTGTTCTGTGGGATGCCTTGGTGCTCTGCCCAGAGTTGATCCCTGTCTTGCATTTCATGTTACTTGAATGGGTGGCGACTCTCTAGGAATTTATACTGAAAGGACAGAACATTCTCATATTGTTAGTCCAATTCAGAGTCATGAGGTCAACAGCACTGGACGCAAGGCAGAAAACACCCGGGACAGGGTGCCAACCTATTCACTCACACACACACACACACACACACACACACTTCTATGTCTTGACATTCAGTTGGGGTGATCTAAAATTACCAGTTAATCTAAACTGTACGTCAATTTAAACTTAGAAGGTACTCCATGCTGGCATGAGGACAGTGTGTAAATGCCACACACACGGATGCAGGATTTAAACCAATAACAGTAGACACTGTGCCATCTGTACTAGAAGGACAGAGACAGAGAGAGAGAGAGAGAGGGGGTGGTTGGCAGGGTGTGCCGATAACGTGTTGCCGCACCCACCACACAACGAACCCCCTGGATTGGGACCCGAGTGCAGTGGGTGACACCTCAGCACCACACTGGAGGTGGCTGGAGTGCCAATCCTGCCACCAACACCCCACGTTTTCCCTGTTAAGTTGGAGGACCTCCTTGCAGGGCTGGAAACAGATGAAGCTGACCAGAAAATAGATGGGATGCATTGGTATACGTACAAGTGAAACAATCGATACAAGCAAATAGGGAAGTCCGGTAAAAGCAGAAAGTGACTTGTGATTAGTAAAGTAAACGAAAAGCTGCAAAGCTAACTTGAGAAGGAAAACAATAACCCTATTCGAATTGGAGTTTTCACACAAGCTAAATGCAAACACAACATTCACAAACCCACTTCAGGCTTTTTATCAGATTACACAATTTTTGCAGCAATTTTCAGTCGCAGACTTCATTTATATAATCTTAGCGAGACAGAGGCGCTCCCGTGACCTTCAGTCATGCAGTCAGACGTACCCAGCACCTCAGTCCAACCAGTCTGCAACTCACACCAACTAAAACAAACAGGTTCGATTTTGTCCTTAAGTTGAAGGGCTGAATTCTGTGTGCGCAGGAGCCGAGAATCAATGTGCATTCATCCAGAAGTGCAAATTATATAATGCAGCTATGAAGAATAAGGAAGAGAACCTTGGCTCCAGCAGAGCCCCCCCGTGACCCTGTATTAGGATATAGCGGGTTGGACAGTAACTGACTGACCTTGGAAACAGAAGAAAAGCTTGTCGATCTAATGTCTCAACATACCACAGCAGAATGTGAAAATGGCCCGAGATTGGTATCCCGGTAAGCACTTGTGCAGCACCGGCTCTGTCAGGCAGCACAGTGTTGGCTGTCACGATACTTTGGATTTGTGAAACTGTGCTGGAAAGTCATAATGGAGTTGTGCAATCTGTCATGCACTCTGACATCCTCAAGTCGCCAAGTCTGACATCCCCAAACTACAGCAGGTCCTGGAGGACCACAGTGTCTGCAGGTTTTCATTCTAACCCTTTTTTTTAATGAGTGACCTGTTTTTGCTGCTAATTAACTTCTTTTGAATTAATTTTAATTGACTTGTTCATAAAGACTCGGGCCCCTTAATTGTTACTTTTTCCTTAATTAGCAGCCAAACAATAATGAGATACAAAATGAGCCAAAACAACTGGTGTCCATCATACAATATCTGAAAATAAAGAACGATGAAGATCTCAAGAATGTTGGTCTGCTCGGGTCCCCAAAACATTTTAACAGTGCAGCTCTTAGAACAGTGAAAGGCAACCTTTTTCAAGTTTGGCGCACCAAGTCCAAACATTTTCTTTCGTGGCGCACCTGAGGGACTGCCCATAAATAAAGTCGTGACGAGAATAAACTATGTATGAATTTTTCTAGATAAAGTTTAACGAAAATTACCGGAAATAAAAAGCGAGTGATAATCGTTGAGAATTAAATTACAAGGAAGTATCGAATGCTTGCATCACAACAAAATGTTTTTAACCACAAAGAACTGGAGAAGGTCACTGAGTTTACAAAGTTTACTGTGTTGATCAGCGGTGTCAGAGCGAAAATAAGGTTAGTTTTTCCACAGTAATACTCAGACGATTAAGTGGTGAGAGCTGCAGCTACAGCGATACTCTCTCGTCGGCAAGAGCCGAAATGTAGCGTTCGTATTTTCTCGTTCTGTATTTGCTCCGCCTTCTTCTATCCGTACAGTGAGCGAGACCTTCTAACAAAGAGACTTTTTAAGTCTCACGAGATGGGTTTTTAAAACCGCTGGTGTTGATATTATGATGAATGGTGAACAGCGAAGATTTTAACTTGCATTCAAAATAAATACATTCGTTTATTCAACAATCTGATGAACCGTTATCTGTTTTTCCAACATAAAATATATTTTTTTAAACATTATCTTTTTAATCAACCAAAAGTTCAAAAACACTAGCAATTTTTAATATTTTACAAAAGTTTTCGCGGTGCCCCTAGAAAATTCCATGGCGTACCGTTGCCCGACAATGTCTTAGAAAGTGAAAAATCAACAATTTAGGAAATGTCTGCTATTGCACAATGAGAACAGCAACAAGTCATGGAATTAAAGAACGAGTTTAATAAAACGATAGAATCGGCACCTCATTACGCAGCTGGTTGGAGTGAAATTGGTTGGCGTTTGAGGTCTCGACTTAGTTGGTCTTCTGTTGGCTCCCTCATTTCACATTTCATTTCTGTTTGGGTGCCATTTAAGGAACAAAATGAAGCAATTCAGAGGAATGATAAAGAAATTCAGGAGAACAAATCTTTAAAAAGCAATTCAATTAAAATTAATTCAAAAGAAGTTAATTAGCAGCAAAAACAGGGCGCTCATTTAAAAAAAAAAAAAGGGATAGAATGAAAACCTGCAGCCACGGTGGTCCTCCAGGACCGGACTTGGCGACCCCTGAACTAGAATTCCTGTAATTTGACACTGGTCACTGGGAGTGAGCCCGGGACAGGGCACAGGCCCCTCACTGGGCCCACTCACACACATACACAACTATGTGTTATGTAAAGCCACCACACTGTATGCAGCTATTATCAAAGGGGGCATATGACAAAGGAAAATGAAAAATTAAATTATAATCACAAGCTTCAGAAAAGGGTTGTGTCAGTAAAGGCGACCAGGTCCACCCATCTTGAAGTTTTGCCAAGTGTGATATTACTAGTTAGAAGCCTGACTTCAAAACGACTTTGAGAATTATCAACTTTTATTAACAATGCTGACGAAGCACTGCAGTGAATAATAAGGAGGAAAAAAAAAAAAAAAAAAAGGAGCAGTGTTAGATGACAGTCTTTAGAAGGCAGGCTGCCATCCATTCCTTTCACATCAAGATAATAAGATAACAAAAGCAAGTTAATGGAAGACAAGTAGAGCTGGAGGTGCCTGAGTCATGACAGCATTTGGCCAGTCGCAACAGGGACAACTCTTGCCTTGTTACCGTACTAAGGTGCCAACCAAGAGGAGGAAAACTAATAGTAGGGCACATTCCCTCAACAACCCAAGATCCTTAAAAGAAAGAAAAAAAAAAAACGCACCTCTAAAAAAGACAAGCGCTTTTACCCAACCAAAGAAACACAAGACAAAAACAATTAGAGTGCAAAAAAAAAAAAAAAAAAAAAAAACTAAATCAATGAACAAAAGAAAAACAGAGTGGACTCAGTAAGACGATTTGCCAAGAACTGAACATGGGAGGCACTCATCTGTTCCCTAAATGCACAGGACAATCCCTCCTCCTCCTCCTCCTCTAGCAATCTCTGCCATATTAACTCCCTTGAGTGTGCCTACTGATTATGAACCTCTTCAAGACAAGCAGGGGCCTGCCATTCAGGCCCACCTTTGAGCTACGCTTGTGGTCGGGTGACACGGCGGGGGTCTCAAACGAAGTCCACGTGCCGCTGCGGAGCTTCTCATTCCAAAACAAGTGTTCAACTAAAAGCTGGTTACTGCAGCTAATGGAACCTGCCAGTGGAATAACTGCAAATGGCTTCTTCTAGTTTCCACCCCATCGGACACATCAAGATATTCAACTTAGAAAAATCAGCAAAATGTTTTGTGGATTTGACTGGATTCATGGACTCATGTCTTCCACTTTTTTCTTTCATTTCTTCATAAAGTTTCCTTCATGCAGAAACAAAGAAAAGTTAACTGCTCTCCTGTTTGCCGACATTTTATTTGATCTTCACCTAACAGGCCAACTCAGTGAGGAAAAATGATTTGATATATTTTATTAATCCCTGAGGGGAAATTGTCTTTTTCATTTGACATTTGCAGTTAAGGTGATCAGAATATTAGCAAATAAGTGAGTGGAAGGGAAATAAAAAATTAAAAAAAATGAATCGAGGTTGAATAAATGCATGTGCACTAAAGGCTATGACTGCAAAAAGTACCTTTCTCAAACTCATGGAGAAGTAAAACTTGCTCTGTTAGTAACTTCTGAAACTGCAGAGAAAAAGCAGGAACAGGCAATCGGACCAACTGATGTGACGAATTTCGACAGAGAGTTACATTTATAAAGCACTTTTCTAGACACTCAAAGCACGTTACACAAACAGTAGGGGAGCCACTTCAACCCTCACCAATCTGTAACAGTGCTGGTGAAGGGGTGAGCCAATAGGGGACAGAGGACCAGGATGGACAAGGTCATAGTGGCCAATTTAGCCAGCACACTGGGGGTACGGCCTACTTTTTTGAAAGGCTGCAACGGATCTTCTATGGCAACAGAGAGTCAGGACCTCAGTTTTATAGTATCTCATCCCAAGGACGGCGCCATTTTTACAACACAGTGTCCCCGTCACTGCGCTGGAAAATTAAGATCCACACACAGATCGCAGGGTAAGCGCCTCCTGCAGGCCTCACCAACACCAACCCAAACTCTACTTAGACAATCTCCCATCCAAATACAGGATGGGCCCCAAATATACTCGGCTTCTGGTGGATTATCTGTCCCGATTGCTCTGCCTGTGCAAATAGCTGAAACAGAAATCCACGGCCCTGCAGGTTCTGTCTAAACTCCACGGTCAGAGGACTCTTGGGTGCCCTTGCACCCTTAGCACTAAGAGGACCTGTGCTCACCTGTCAGGCAGTCTAGTACTGGTCTCTGCCATGTGCCCACTGCAACTAATAAAGGGACTTGCCGGATTGAACAAATTCAGAGTTTCACAATCGGGAACGAGCTAAAGTTTCAAGTCATGCTTCTTTAAAAACATCTCAAATAAAAGAAACAAATGATGTCTACATAAAGTGGTTGGAGCAAAAAACCAACAGCAACATGAGCCTGAAAATATCAGATATTGAAACATTATTTATAATATTAACATATACAACACATCTTTAGTCAACTATTAAAACACTGTCGAAGATGGACTGAAGCCCAAGTTCTAATCTTGCAATGTTTACACGATGAAGAATCTCAAAAATGTATAGCTGGGAAGAGACAGGATGGCAGAAAAATGTTCATCCTGTTAATAAGAAAACCCAATAAAACCGTTTACTGAATTGCCTGAAAACGTTGCCAACGATTACCAGTTTTGTTAATATAAACTTAATGAAATATTAACTTAGCCGCTTCGATGAAGGGCATCCCGTCCGAGTCTGGGGCAATTCGTGACATTACAGACCCCGGCTCACCTCGAACTTGCACTGGGGAAGATTTTGAATGGACGGGATGACAGAATATGCAGAATGATAGTAAAAACAATGCAAACGTTTTGATGGAGAAAAAGCTGGGGCAACAACACGTAAAATCCCTCCTGTTGATTTTGACAACTAAGTTTTCTGCCTGCCTTAACACTAACCGAGCTCACGGTTAAAATAATCATTGGGATACCCAAATGAAGCTTTGTAAGGTGACATCAGGATGCACTTGGATTAAATATAATTATAAAACTAGAAAGTAGCTTCTGTATTCTAGAGGTCTGTCCGCACTAAGTATGTGTTTTACAGAATCACTTACCGGTCAAGACAACATTTGTGTGACCTCTCCAGCCGGCGGGCGCAACGTCGTTTCCCTCTAAAGTTGACTTGTCAGGCGATGAGCGGACTGCAGAGATGATTGAAAACCGCAAACGAGAGGGCGCGCTGCCCGCTAACTCTCGCCATGTTCTTTGTCTTTTTCGCCCTCTTTGGCCGGTTTCCCTTTCCTTTTGCCTGGAGACTGAGGGCCCCGCGCAGCTTAGGCTCTTTTCGGCGAGCACCGGATCGGACTTGCACCGCGGAGGTGCACACTTCAAGAAACTCGTGCAGAAGCAAAAAAAAAAAAAAAAAAATACATAAAAGAAGCAACGACAAAACAAGTAACTCAAGGGAGTAATCTTCATGTCGAGTTACGCGAATTGATTAAAAAAAATAAGCAAACACGAACAGAAGACGGAGCTTCGCCTAAAAAACGACCGTACACCCACTTTGGAAGTTTTCCTTTTTTTCTCAAAAAATGTTCTTTGAATTGGGCCAGCCCCCCTCTGTCACGGGTACAGTGTAGCAAAGACCAATGGTCCGCTGTCCTCGGCGCATCAATGGGAGGCGGGGAATTCCACCTACTCTCACCAATCATGGCAACCCTAAAGATGCCAATCAGGCTTCAGGAGGCGGGTTTAAGATAGCGGAATAACCAATCACAGTTCTTCTATTTACTGGAACGTCACTAACCCCACCTCAAATGCTTACCGCTTGACTGAAGGAAGAGCAAGAACCAAGAAGGGCAAGGATCGCTGCAAAGGTGTTCAAAATTGTACTTACTTTTAGATTCCATTAGATTGTTATTGTCATGAAAAGTCAAGCAAAATGACAGATTTTATTGGCTAACTGAAAAGATTACAATATGTAAGCTTTCGAGGCAACTCAGGCCATTTCTTCAGGCAAGACACTGCGAGAGAATAGTTAAGTTCTTGTGCCAGTGTTGCGGGATGTTAAGCATAGGAAAGAATGTGAGCAATGACAGTAAGATGATGTATAAATAAATGCAAACAATATATATGAGTAGCAAAAGAATGGCTTAATGTACATAGTGCAAAACTGAACTGTTCAGATATAAACTGTACATTTATCAAACAGCCATACCACATGCACTTCAGAACAGGTGAACACCTGAAACTAAGCATGTTTGGGCCTAGCCAGTACTTGGATGGGAGACCAGCTAAGAAAAGCTCGAGTTGCTGCAGGAAGAGGTGTTTTGGCGAGGCTGGCAGGAGGTGCTTACCCTGTGGTCTGAATGTGGATCCCAATGCTCCAGTATAGTGATGTGGACGCTATGATTTTAAAAGGTATGCTCAATGTATGGTGAGCATATTGGTAAAAAATGGCTGCCGTTGCATCATCCAAGTGGATGCTGCACATTACCAGTGGTTGAAGTAGCTCCCTATCACTATGTAAAGCCCTTTGAGTAGTGGGAAAAGCTCTATATGAATGTAAAAAATTACCACTAACAGTAGTGGGAGAAAATGAAGATGGCAATACACATGAAAAATACAGTTAAATTAGACATAAACCAGCAGGTGGATAGAGTACAGGCTGGGTAAGATCAGGTTACCAAAAAGCCAGTGACTTTATGGCCTGGGGGAAGAAGCTGTCCCTGAAGCAGGTGGAGCATGTAGTGTGGCTCCAGTACCATTTACCAGAAGGCAGAAGTGAAAACGGGGAATGAGTGGATGAGCAAACATCTGGTGGGATAGATGATATGAAGGTGTGGTAGGTCAGTCTAAATGATTTTAGAAGCAGTACCAAGAGTCCTTTGGAGTAGCTTGTGATCCTGACAAGTCAGGTTACCAAATCATACCATGACCATGATGCATCCAGTCAGTCAGGATTCTTTCAATAGTGCAGCAGCAGAACCAGTCATTTTGGTTTCCACACCAAACGCTCCTTAGCCCCCGCGGAAAAAAACAGCCGTTGCTGTGCCTTTATGAGAATGCAGGTGGTGTTAAAAGACCACAAAAAACAGTCAGTGATCTAGACACCCAGGAACCTCAAGCTGCTAATTGTCTTGACGGGGGAGCCGTTGATGTGGAGTGGAGCCGGACTGCTTTTGCTCTTCCTGAAGTCGGCAATGGCCTACTCTGTTTTGTCAACGTTCAGGGAGAAGTTGTTGTTGTGGTACCATGCAGTCAGGTCTTTTACCTCCTTCCTGTAGGTAGCCTCATCATTGTTACTGATGAGGCCAATCCCAGTGGTGTCATCCACAGACTCGATAATGCTGTTGCCCTCATGCTCTGTTATACTGTCACAGGTGAACAGACTGTACTATACAGCAGTGGGCTGAGGCTGCAGCCTGGCAGAACATCCATTTTGGTGAACCGTGTGGAGGAGTGTTTTGTTGTTAATACTCATTGACTGGAGCCCATTTGTAAGGAAGTCAAACAACCAGCCACAGATGCAGCTGCTCAGACCAGTACTAAGGAAACATTTCAAATATATGTAGACATACACAGTCCAGCAGTGAAGTCCATTTATTTTTAAAATTATAAACCACTTAATGCAAGTTTTAAAGTAGCAGAGAGGTGGAATTTATCCTGGTGGTTCAGGGCACAACACATAAATTAACTCTGGACAGGACACCAGTACATCGCAATCACCCACACCTACTCATGCTGACCAGTTCAGAATGCATGTTTATATTTTATAGCAAATATCATCCAAAGGTACTTACAAATATATGCATGGAGACAATAAGGCAGTTACAGAAACTGAAACTAGATCTAGTTCTGATATTAATTCACAAATTAAATAACAGCTGAAAAAATAACAAGAAATAAGGAATAAACATTACCATGAAGGATGATAATGCATTTAAATAAATACACATAGCACTCCTACATAACAGCCTCAACACCAGGCCTGGACACTGTCAGTGCCAAGTTTGGCAATTTGGCTCAACTGGATGAGCAGGGTCAGAAAGTGGAAGAATGGATAGGATTTTCTAATATTTTCATTTTTGCAGAATTTTAATCTCTTCGCAAAGTATCATCATTATCATCAGTCCCTTAACCATTAGGTCATTGGGCATTACAGACAAGTTTCCGTCATTCCTGTCTCTGTCTTGTGGTGCTTTCTGAAGCTGCTGAAAGACAATCCAGTCCACTCTTGGATGTTGCTGTCCCAGCTCTTTCCCTGCCTGCCTCTCCTCTGTTCTCCTGGCCCTGTAAGATGGGTCTTGTGAGGCTGGATGATCTAGTGATGTGCCCATGCCACTTGAGCTTCTTCTTCTTTAAATTATCAGTAAGTTAGATTTACTTTGCCAGTCCAACAGTCAATGTCATTAGCAATTTGAAGGTTGTTGATGGTCCTGTTTGCAATGTTGACTGTTCCAAGATGGAAGATGATGGAGAGGGTGGGAGAGTGCAAGCTGCCCTGTCTGAGTCCAAAGAATCACAAAGTGATTTGATTTCATCAAATTACTAAGTACTAGGGTGTTGTACCGTGTTAGCCATTATGGACGCTGTGAGAAGTCAAGCAAAATGACACCTTTTGATGGCTAACTAAAATGATTACAATATGCAAGCTTTTACATCTGATTACATCTTGCGGGCCTGAGTTGCCTTGAAAGCTTGCATAATGTAATATTTCTAGTTAGCCAATAAAAGGTGTCCTTTTGCTTGACTTCTCACTACATCAAATTACTAAGAGAAACAAGTCACATTCTGCAGGATCAGTTCCAAATGAGGAAAATGGGTAAACAAAATGTCAGTCTTAACTCAGGCATGAATTTAGACAGCATCAGGAAATGGCCCCAGATTAAGGCAGGCATTTGAAGACCCAGCATGACAAGGTGCAAGCTAGCCATTTTCTGACAAACTCAGGTTTACAAGCTTAACACTTTCTGAAGTTGTTCTAGTCTCATCATTCCTAACAAATTGCATGCTGCTTTGTACTCATGAATAAATGATTTACAGAGTGGAGAAGAATGAGGACACCACAGATGTTGTTGATTTATGTAGTCCAATTATGATGCTTGCTCTAAATCAGGGGTGCCCAAGACATCGATCGCGATCGACCGGTAGATCGCAAAGGTAGGGCAAGAAGATCTCGTTGCATTCAAAAAAAATTTTTTTAAACATTAGTCTATCATATATCCTCCCTATGGCATTTGCCACTTGATTGACATACAGGGCGGCCAGTCTATTTTCTTCTAACACACTGGTCATCGCGCATGCACGATCAAACACGCGAGCTACTGCAAAACTCCAGCTGTGATCTAGTTAGCCTTCCAATTTATATCGACTAAAGAAGGGATTTAAAAAAAATTTTGTTTGGGGAGGGTATGGGCTGATGTGGAATTGGAAGAGGATTTTTTCTCTCACAATGTCACAATTGAAGTGCGTTTGTCTGATCTGTCAATCTATGATTGCTATTCCAAAGAAGGAAAATGTGGAAAGGCACTTTTGAACTGTTCATAAAAACTATAAAACTGACTTCCTTCCAAAAAGTGATCTGAGAAAGAGAAAGAAGAGGGAACTAAAATCGCAGTTAATCGGATAGCTGTCATTTTTCACTCGGCTGAATTCAAAAGCTCCTTGACTGCATTATTCGGCTCTACTTATTTATGCGAGTCAGCCTTTTCCCACATGAAGATTATTAAATCCAAATACTGTAGTGACCATAAATGTATTGAATTGTTATTGTGCCATAAAAGTTATTCAGTTATGCAAGGTACAATAACATATATTTTATGTATAAAGTATACTCAGTATATATATATATATATATATATATATATATATATATATATATATAGCATTTGCCCTGTGGTGGGCTGGCACACTGCCCAGGGTTTGTTTCCTGCCTTGCGCCCTGTGTTGGCTGGGATTGGCTCCAGCAGACCCCCATGACCCTGTGGTTGGGATATAGCGGGTTGGATAATGGATGGATGGATATATAGCATTTTTAATGTAGATAGATCATTTTGACCTGGTCATTTTAAAAGTAGCTCGCAAGCTGAAAAAGTGTGAGCACCCCTGCTCTAAATGGTAGCATATATTTGTAACAATGGATTGGGAGACAAATTAATCTGTTACATTTAAAGGTCCAAAGCCAACCAGAGTGTCGACAGTTATGGGATGTGCTCCCTGGTGGCATATGGTGTGTGGAACAGACTATTGTTGGAGTTCAGCGCATGCTCTGTCAAAGTCTTGTGAGTGAGTTTTCCAGGGAAAAGGTGTTAAATATCAAGTAGTTATTCCTGGGAAATGGCAACCAGGTATGGTAAGGCATTTTACTGTTGGAAAATGGAAGCAGGCCAACCTGATGTGTGTGACAGGATGTCCTTGATGTGTCACTGTGTGATCAATTAATCAGAGTAGGTACTGCTCCCAACCAAAATTCCATTTCCTAATCTCGTCTGGATTGCAGTATTGCACTATTGTCAGGGTTGTGCCAATGTGAATCTGGTGGTCACATTGGGTGAAGAGGGACTTATCGTTGAAGGGGACCTAATGCCTGTGTGTTGCAGCACAGGCTACTCAAGGACATTGTAGTGTTAGCAGATGTCATGATGGATACCAACCTCTCTATATCTTCAGGAGATGGTTGCTGGAGTTATTCACTGACCCCATGGGTGGAAGGTGTTGACATAAATGCTGCCTTGGCCTGTCACCCAGTCCATGATTCATACTGTGGTGTTGCTCCTCTGAGACTCCCAGATTCTTGAAGATGGGCGTGATAAGCTTTTTGTAACCATTTTAGCTCACTGCCATATCCATGCATCAAACATGAGACATGGTACTCATGGGATGATCAGCCATTCATTATGACCAATTATTTATTTCCTATCAAACTGTCAGTTGTTTCTATGTCTGACAAATGTGTAATCATTTCCTAGTGTGCTGGGGTCTCCATAATCAGACCCTCCCCAATTATGGCCTTTTCAGTGTAAGCCTAATGTTTGGCCTGCTAGTAGCACTCAAAGGTTTTTCTTCACAAAGAAAACTGGAGACAAGTGGTGTGGCAGAGAGCAGGACTTCACAGACCTTCAAAACTCAATTTGATGTTATTTTGGAATAATTAGGTGGATAGGATACCTGGCCATTGTGATCTTCCACTTTGATTTGCATGCAAATTGTGTTATTGCTTCTGGGGGCAACCAATTTATTAAACACGAATGTGCCGAGCGAACTGGAGTTCCACCTGGGGGTTGGTCCTTGATTTGAACCCAGTAGTCCAGGGACACCAATCTGGCTTTCTGCCATCTGGAGGCTGGATTGTTTAGACTGGACAAGTAATGAGGGGATGTTAAAGGATATTGGAAGTGGATAATAAGGAGGAAATACATTTATTTGAATGTACAGTATCTCTGCTGGGGATGGCTGTGGCCTCCATGGACCTTTTCAAACTAAATAAACAGATTTACAACATTCACCTTTTTTTGGAACCCACTGACTGCACAAAGGAAAGACTGACTCAGTGCAACGTGCCAGTCCATCAAATCAGGGTCACACTGACTCATATTGGGCCAACAATATCCTAACCTACACTGTAATCAATCCCTGGACCATGGGGGTATAACAAACAGTCTATCTGTTATGCCTGTTAATTCCATCGTCTGGTCATGAGGAGACAAAGTCTGTTCTAGGTAGCTACAGTACAGTGCAGGGCAGGAACCACCCTTAGGTGGGGTGTCAGTTCGACTCATGCACTCACTCTCACAATCACTCAACCCGACAGTTATGTGCCCTGCCTAAGAATGAAACCTTTGTCTAGGGGGTTGTGCCACACAGTCCACCCATCAAGCACTCTTATTCCCTTAAAGGTTTATGAGAAGGACAATTCTATCCCAGAAACCGTGAGCACAGGGCAGGAACCAACAATGGATGCGATGCCAGTTCAACACAAGGCACACTTGTTCACACCGGGCCGATGTTGAGTTGTCTGCATGTCTTTGTTCCAAGATGGGCTTAATTTGGTAAATCTAAAATGCAAATAAGCACATTACAGAGATAACCCTCAAGTGCATTTTAAATGCTATCTGCTTTAGATTCCATATTATGTTTGTACAGTAGGGGAGCAACCTTATGGGCACATTAGTGTTTTATGTTATTAATATGTAAACGAGCAAATTCTTTCCAGATTAGATAAAGGCTGTCGTTTTAGCCGAGTTAAAGATTAACTTTGAACTGCACTGGTTCAGGTCAGCTGTAGCACAAACCTGCCATAAAATGTGTTAATCTTTAACACTAATTATCATAACTTGTTCTATTCTGAAGTTTCTCTCTCTCTCTCATTTCCTTTCTTGCTATTTGCACTTTTTCCACATATTTTGCTCTCATGTATCCATCTTCCATAAAGGGTAGCAGCCCACCTGAACAGTCAGTTATGTTGCCACCTTATCATGTTTGGATGGTGGTGCAATTCCAGGCCAGAATGCCTTCTTTGTGCAGTCTGCATGTTCTCTCTGTGTTCATTTTATTTTGCACCATGTTATCTCTGCAGTTCAAAGTAATGAAGTTGGTAAAATTCCTAGAGGTGTGTGCATCAGTGTGTCCTACGATGGACTGGCATGAGTTTTTGCTTTATAATTAATGTTGCTCAAGATCTGCACTAGATTAACAGATTAAGAAAACGTGTCAAAGCCCAACTGCATAAGCAGTAAATGACAATGAATGGAAAAACGGATAGAGTAGTGATTCATATTCAGAAGAAATGAGACTTGACAAAAAGAGGCAGACCAGCCATACGAGTAAGACTGGGCGTGTGTCTGACTGTGCCCTGCATCTCATACCAGCCTTGCTAATAAAGATCACAATTTTACTGACGTAGCACCCATTCATCTACACTCACTGAACAAATTATTATGACCATCTGTACATCTGCTTATCGATACAGTAAGCTAATCAGCCAATCATGCAGCAGCATGCCATGCATACAATCATGCAAATGTTCACAGCAAACACCAAAATGGGGAAAAAATGTGTTCTCAGTAATTTCAACCGTGGCATTATTGTTGGTGCAATTTTCACTTAGACATTTCAAAGTGGGTCTGCTCTCTTTTCACTTCACAGACCTCTCTGTGTCATTCTCTCCTCTTACTCTCTTTCTTATATGCATTTTAGCTTGTCAGTCATCACGATTAAATTATTTCATAGCTTGTGAGATGACTGACTGTGTTGTGAGGAATATTTATTATATTTTCTTGCCAAAGAAACAATCAAATGTGTTGTTTATAGATTAGGACTGCAGTAACAAGAGGGCAAGAATTCAGTCTCGCTTGAGAGAAAATTTGCTCTTGAATGAACTAAACTGATTTTATTACACAGTAAACCCTAACCCTAACCCTGTCAAACCCAACCGATAGTTTAAGAAACACTCTAAAGAATTGATGTTAAGTTAATGGACAACATTGTATCATGTTTTATTGTGAAGAAATTGTTTCCATATCTGAGGATTTTATATGTTACAAATGACTTTAGATGGCATCATAATTAAATTAGCATCTTCTACTTTGTAATTGATTTTTAAGTAGCAGAAACATTTTTTTGAGATACCCTTACATGGTGAATGCTAATATAAATCAAAGCAATGTCTTAGAAGGTACTCTGAATATTTAACTAGCTAGTTTGGTTGACAAAATTTAGACAAAATAAAATATTTATTTCACATAGGTCATAGACCATCTTTCTTAAAAAGTCCAGGCTGTTCCTAAAAGTCTTTCCAGTTATTCATGGAGTGTATCTTATCAGATGCAGGCCAGGTCTCTAACTAGCACTTGAATGAATGCACATTTTTGGATTTTGCAAGGTTTTTATTTTATTTTGTGATTAATTCTGTATTACCTGCTTTTTGCAAGTTTCTCTGGGTAGGAAATGTGCTGAATCTAAATACTTTTTTACGTTCTTAAAATTTCTTAATATTATATTTTTATTGTCTTTAATCCATCATTTTGTTATTCATGGGTACCTCCATTTCTTGGCTTTGTTCCCATAATGTACAGACCCATTAGTAGTGGGCGTGGTCTTAGAAGTTGTGACCTGTGATGTCACTTGAGTGACAGTATCAGGGTGAGTATCTCCAACCTCTCATTGTCCAAGATTGTGGATAAGTTCCAGAGTGTATAGCAAGTGACTTCTTTAGTTTCTTCTTTAGTTCTTCTTCTTCTTTATTTTCTGAAACTTGACATTTTTCAATATTTTGTGTTATTTTAAATCTGGAATTGGGTTTTTATTATTTACAATGACAAACCTTTCAGTTTGTCTAGTAATAAGGATTTACAGTAGTGGCAGATCTTCTGTCTTCCCAGTTATGCACATCAGCCAGACTCTGGTTTCTGTTTTCTGTTCATCTCATGGGCCTGTCCTTATTAAACTACCTCCTGATCAGAACAGCACCCTAGAACATACTGGATCTCCTCCTTGTAATCTTGGTGAGGGGAAAGATGTATAGAACAAACACAATATATCATAATTCCACACCTATTTAAGATGGCTGCACATGGTTTCAGGCATCTAAGCTTTTGGATTCAGTTCTGAACAACAGTCAGAGTGAGGGCTGAGGATTTTGTGCTTCAATTCGACCTTTTGCAATGTATAGTGCATTTTAAGTATGACTTTGAGTTTGCATTTCCAGCTCTGACATTCACTCCTGCCTTTGTCTCCTTCTTGTTAACCAGAATCTTGTTTAAGATTCACGCCTGCTCCTATCAGCCTCATTTAATCGTCTGTTTTTTTTTTTTCTTTCCTTTTTGTAACACTTCTGGCCATGACGCTGCTTTTCACATTTGGTCATATTTAGTTCATTCTTCATCACCCTGACTCCTGGTAAGAATTTTATTTGTACAGCTGTATTTTCATAGCCAAGAATTCTGCGTTTCAATTGTCAAACATACGCAAAATTAGACTTGATATTAAGTTTGTTTTATTAACATACTTTGTGTATTCTGAGAATGAGAGAAATATGGTCATTGTCTTTGGAGGACGTTGAAAAGCTTGTCATGCACCAGCGGACGGCACCTACACAATAACCAAATAACCCTTCCACTAAAACCAAAGCATTATTCAAAATTCATATTCAAACGTTAAAGAAAAACTACTACTTAATGGAACCTATTGTGTTTTAATTATCTTTTTGTGTTGTGTTAATGTTAAGCTAGCAAAGGTTGTTGTGTTGTTAGCCCAAAGTTTGGACATCAATATGTGTGGGCTTCTGTTTTTTAAAATGTGGTATATTGATGTTCTGCTTTTACACCACCATTAAACAACAAGATAAAATAACAATGAAAAAATTATTTAAAATGAACAAGAATGTGTTCCGATGATACTCAGAAAATAACAATAAAAAAAATTAAATAAAATGAAACAAAATTTCACTTCAAGAGATACTCTACACGATCACAAGCCTTTTGGTTTACTCCCCAGCAAACCATTAAATCTGCCAGTGCTTCAGTTATAGAATAATGGAAGTAATGGTTTACAATCTAAATAAATATGGAAATGTTAAATATGGAATATTAAACCCAAAAATACCCAACGCCCAACCCTCCTCCTTTTTCATCCAGGCTTGGGACAGGCAATGGTGGAGTTGGCCAAATCTATAAGAAACAAAAATAACAGTATTAGACTTATCATGGTGAAAATTGCAGTTGTCAGTTTTGTCCACACTGAAATCTGTAAAACTCCTCGAGTTGAACTGATGTCACATTGTGCGGCTTCAAGTCGTGGGCCACGTCAGAGTTGCTGACAGCAGTTTGCTGCTCTTGTCAATTTAAATGACTGAAAATTGCTGGCCATGTCACGTTTAGCAACTGCATGCCAATTGTCCAGTACAGTCATCCTCGCCTGTTTTCGTGACAGCCAATAACGTGCTGCCTGATGGAGTCGCTGCTGTACAAAGGGTTAACAGCTACAGTGAGTTATGGTATATAAAGCAAGAGACATCAGACAGATGAGCTTCTCTTGTTTTTGTGAGGTCCTAAACACTTGTGTTCCTTATTCCTCGTCACTGCATTAAATGCATTGCACTTTCAGAAGGGAATTCACTGGTTGCCAGCTCTCATGCACAGACAGCCTACCGTTATGACTAAAGACACACCCAAACCTGTTTGATTTCATCAGGGCGACTTGTAGACAAATTGGGGTGAGTTGTTGGGCCTGTCCCATTGTGCGACTGGCATCACGGGGCACACTGTCGACTGCCTCAGATTTCCTAAGATTATGTAAATGAAGGCAATGACTGAAAATTGCTGGGAAAGTCACGCAATGTGATGTGGCCTTAATAATATGAAGAATTCTTTCATTTAGTGCTATCTCACTACTCAAAGTGCTTTATATAGTGAGTGTGGAGTGTAACACTAGGAGTCGCCATTGCTTCTCTAACCTGACAGACAAACGCTCAGGACACCAGGTAAAAGTACTAAGAAGAGTTTTAATTCTAATTCTTCTTATTAATATTGTTCTAAGCACCACAGCCACCATACACAAGTAAATAAATAAACACAATAATCATAATTCTCTCCTCCAAACCTCCCAGCAAGCTCTGTCCTCTACCTCCCAACTCCGGCTCGCTTGCTGGGTTCCCATCAGTCCTTTAAATAATCCTTGACCCAGAAGTGCTTCTGTCCTTCTAACCACGTGACTTGACTGGCATTTCCGGGTCTAATGAAGAACTGACATTTTCTTCAGCCTGGAAGTACTTTGGGGCTTCCGTCCTCGTAACTACCTCATACTTCTGGACTAAAAGGAAAGTATGAGTCCCCAGGTTCTTTGACAGCTTCCCCTGGCAGCACCCAACAGGGCTGAGAAACCGAACTCCAAGTCCCAGGATGCCCTGCGGGAATCCGGGGCACCGCCACACTGCAGGGGGGCTGCCATCTAGCGTTTTGGGGGAAGCAGTGTATCCAGTAGGGGGCGATAGCTCCCTTGTTGAAATAAGTTCTTTTGTTATTGCGGTATGTTACATAACCCAAAACTATATAGATATAATATAAAAAGACGATAAACCTCCCTTAGTGATATGGCAGTAAGAAATCACATAGGAGAAATAACTTAGCTTTCTTTAATGACAGTTTACGCTGCAAAACAAACGAGGAAGCCATGACAAGACCGTCACCAAAGTGGGGGCCCGATGTATACAGTCTGCCATTTTTGGTCGCTGCGTTGGAAGGATTTTCAGGATCGGATAACGTTATCTCCCTCCGTCCGTCGGCTTCAAAGGTGTGCCGGGCAATGTTCCAAGATTTTATACCCTTTCTTCATGTGTAGGCCCCCACTTTGGTGAATAATACAATTCCAAACAAGGCAAAGAGAGGATACAATTTCATGCTGAGTCTGACACACAGAAATAGTGCACGTTGCCCATTTCACTGTTGTCCTTAACTTGTCTTGTCTTAAAATGCTTTGCCTAGCAGTTCTAAATGCTGGGCCCCTGTGCTAAATCTGGCTTTGTGTTAGCTGTGCATGTGAGAAGAAAAGAAATGCAGATTTAAAATATTTGCGCAGAGCACAGTGACATATTAAATTTATATTCTGATTACAAGCAGTGTCAGCAAGTAGGTGCCTTCCCCCATCCTTCCAGTCCACGGGCGTCCCGGCCGTGTTGAGCTGCTGGCCATCCATCACAGGAGCCACTTCAACCATTACTAATGTGCAGCATCCACTTGGATGAAGTGACGGCAGCCATTTTTTTCACCAGTACGCTCACCACATATTACCTGTTAGGTGGTGAGAGACAGTTAGCCAATTAGAGACAGGCAATGATTAGGGGACCAGAATGACTAGGCCATGGTGGGCAATTTAGTCAGGACATCGTGACACACCCTGCTCTTTACGAAGGATACCCAGGGATCTATAATGACCACAGAGAGTCAGGACCACAGTTTAACATCTCATCCGAAGGATGCCGCCATGTTTACAACACGGTGTCTCCATCACTACACTGGGTTATTGAGATACACATTCAGACCACAGGGTAGGCACCCCCCTGCCAGCCTCACCCAGCAGCAACCCATGCTTTTCCTGGTTGGTCTCCCATCCAAGTAGTAACCAGGCTGTCCAAACATGCTTAGCTTCAGCTGGATGACCTCTTCTGAAGTGCAGGTGCTATGGCTGCCTTTAGGGTTCACACCAGAATAAGCAACCAGTGGCTAAGTAGTTGGACTGTAAACTACCAGGCCGCTGGTTCAGATTCCACTTCTGAGTCTCTGAGTGATCCTGAACACATCACTTATCTTTCAAGTGGTCCAGCTGTAGGAATATTAAAGGAATTATTCTGTACACTAGAGTTTTATAAATTGCTTTGGATTAAAACATAAGCCAAGAGGTAAATGTGAGCATAACATTATTTTAAGAGCAGTGATTATATTGAGATAATGGATACAGGTCAACAAGCAACTGTTAGCAGCTTACTTAATGTAAAGATAAAAAGGTCCATGGGACTGTAGGTAATGCTGAACTGCATCATGGTGCTAAAGCTAACTGGCAGGTTGTCATTGAAATAGACAGACACTCATCTACTTGTCCTGATAAAGCTTCTCTACCTAAATTAGGAATTAGAAGAAGGCTGTACAGACCCCTGAAAGAGATAAGGCAAGGCCTAACTGCATAGCTCGATGCTCGGTTGCTTAAGACCTGGCACGCATCATGGAACTAACCAGCTCCAGGTCGGTTCTAACATGTTTCCTTTCCTGTGTTTATTAAAAGTAATAAGTCACAGTCTGGTGGTGAGGGAGGTGCACATTTTGTGCTGACTGGTGCTTTTAAAAACTTAAATGCATACCAGCGTTAGATGGAATATTCAGGATACATCCATCCACCCACAGAAGCCTGACTCGTGGGAAGCAGCAGTAGGACCCTCAAAGCATTGGAAGGCACACTTCAGGGCTACCAGTGTGTGCCTGATTGCACATTTTCAAACATGGAAAGAACATTCAAACTCCAAACAGAAAGCCCCAGCGGAATAGAACTAAATCTGGTTAGCATCATGATCCCTGACTCGGACACATCTGACGGTTCTGAAATCAATATGGTAGGCCGGCAGAGTTGGAGAGCCATTGTTTGATCTGGACGTGTGGCCTGTAGTTTAAGGCACGAGTGTCGAACTCTGGTCCTGGAGTCATTCTAACCATCTTCTTAATTAGTGACCAGTTTTTGCTGCTAATTAACTTCTTTTGCCTTCATTTTAATTAACTTGACTCAGGTCCCTTTGCTGTTTCTTTTTCCTTAATTAGCAGCCAAATAACAATGAGACACGGAAAAAGCCGCCACATGAGCAGCTCACCTGTGCCCATCACACAATATCTGAAAATAAAGAAAGGCGATGGTCTCATTAAGGCTGATCTCTCTGGTCACCAAAACATTGTGAAGGTGTTATTAGAAAAAACAGAAAAAAAACAGTTTTGGAGATGTCTGCTGTGGCAGAATGAGAGCAGCAACAAGCCGTGGAATTAAATAACGACTTTAATTAACAGTAAGAATCAGCTTCTCATTAAGAAAGTGACTGAAGTGAAATTGGTTGGAGTTTGAAACCCCAATTTAGCTGGTCATCTCTTGGCTTGTTTCACATCTCATTTGTGTTTGGCTGCCATTTTATGAAAAAAAAATCAATTCGGAGGGCTGAATCCTTAAAAACAGGGCTTTTAAAATGAAGGGAAAAAGAATTTAATTAGCCGTGAAAACTGGTCACTGATTAGGAAAAGAATGGATACCTGCAGCCACTGCGGCCCTCCAGGCCCAGAGTTCAACACCCCTGGTTTAAGGCATTTTTCTGTAAATCCTAAGGATGCCAGTTAACTCTCTAAATCAGCATTTCCCAGCCTCGGTCCTGTGGGCACACTGTGGTACAGGTTTTTGTTCCAACCAGCTTCTGTTTTTAATTGGACTCCTGGGCTAATTAAGTGATGTGTTATTTACCAAGTTCTGTGTTTTGGGAACAATATAGAAATTAGAAAACTAGGTTTGGTAAAATAAAATCTATATATATATTAAAATGTACCAAGCAGTTATATGGGAATAATGTATTTTTTTTCTTTTTAACAATATTTTCATCTTGATTGTCATTCTACTTTTCTAGGTGTTCTAATTGTTTAATTAATCCCTTATTTACTAATTAGTGGGTCTGACGCTAAAGTAGTTGCAGCCTTTGATTATTCTGTGTTGTTTGCCTGGGTGTCTGCTCTGCTCATTTTTAATTGTCATTAATAAGATACAACGAAGGGGAAAAACTGCACAGAGAAAGGACAAAATATAATGAAATTAACAAAAGAGAGTTAAGGAGTTAAATCAATAGCAAAAGCAGAAATATTTCTAAATGTCTTATAAATGTAACAATCGTGCTGCTGTGCTTGTCTGAATGTAGAATAAAAGAAAAATAATCCCAGCTAATTAAATGAGCTCAGTGTTATCAGGTGTTGTCACTGATTAGGAATCTGGTTGGAACAAAAACCTGCAGCCACAGGGGGTCCCCAGGACCGAGTTTGGGAAACCCTGCTCTAAATGACACCTGCCAGGACCACCACTGCAGAGACAAGTATTCTGTACAGCACATTGGCATGGTGCTCACTACAGGAAGGGCATATATGTAGAAAAGCTGGTTGTTGACAGGGAGTCCAAATGGCAAATGTTAATATGCCAGTTTGAAATGGTAAAAGAGAGGGGAGCTGGGTGTCTAACTGGTGACGGCCTACTTGAGAGGCAAGATGGCAGGTGTGTCAGAGTCGGGATGCCAGGAATGGAAATCTTGATGAAGAAAGTTTGCTGAGATATGTAGGGAAGTTGGGCAGGTGGGTTTTACAAAACTTTTGGCCCAGTTAAGGGAATGAGACTGAAGGATCAGATAATGTAAGTTAGTCCAGACCTGTTTAAATGGTATTTTACATTTTGTTACAAAATAAAGCATATTTATGCATTTTGCTAAAACATTCTTTGCCACAGTGACCGGTCCCGGCCTGTTTTCTGTTTCCTTATGCCCAGTGATACCAGGTTAGACACCGATGCCCACCCACTCTGATTTGGATTAAGCCTGTTTCAGCATGCTATGTGACGTGAGTTTCTTTAAAAATATATTACGAGTACAGTAAAGCAACACAGCCCGCAGCTGGAGCAGGCAGGTACAGGGTGGCATCTTACAGCTCCAGTTAAGCACCAGATCGACATTTGCCATTGTTGTAGCAGCAGTATTGAAATTCGATGAAATTCCTACTTGCGTGTTCCTCTAGAATGTGTGTAGGTGTGAGTGTGAATGTGCCCTGTGAAGGACTAGCATCCTGGCTTGTATCCGGTACTGCGGGTATAGATTCCAACAGCCCCCATGACCCCAAATTGGAAGTAGCAGCTTCAAAAATGATAATACTGTTTTATCTTGTATGGTCCAATGGTGACCATATTTTCCCCCTTTATTTAGACATTAATAAAATGTCTAAAATCCCATTCACCTACCACTCTGTGATCAGGTACGTTAGGACTTCCTCCCTCCTTCCCTGCTACATCTGTAAGCTCAGGCGATAAGACAGAGTGAAGAAACAGGCAGGAGTTAAGTTAAACATTTGATTATGTATGATTCATAAAAATGCCCCAAAAAAATTAAGGAAGTAGAATACTATGTGTATATTCTCAAACCATACCCTTACAGCCTAAGCAGAAGTGCATCTTGGGTCCATAGGCGGCTCTCGGCTTATCGTCAGCCTAGCTTGCTTTGTTACCACATGGCTTTTGAATGGAGTATTGAAACCACCCAACATGCCTGTCTCAATATGGCTTCCAAGACAGAGTTGTCTTCATCATGTGGTTCTCTTCATGGGCAGATGGTGAGAGTGAGAAGGCAAGGTGACTAACTTCATACCATTCTTAAACTAATGTAGTAGTACAGAATGGCTGCCACACTTTACAACATTAGAATTCATTTACTGTCCCTTCCTGACCAGTTGCCAATGGAAGTGCTCAGATACAACTCACCCCCCAGTTGCTTTTTTTAGTCAGTTTATGGCCTTCCTGTGGTGGACGGCTTATAGGCTCTAAGTCCAAATACAGTCACCCTTGACAAGCTGCTCTGATGCCTCACCATAAATTTCACATCCCGAGTCAGTACTGTAGACCAGGGGTCACCAACTCTGGTCCTGGAGGGCCGCAGTGGCTGCAGGTTTTCATTCTCACTGTTTTTGCTGCTAATTAACTTCTTTTGAACTCATTTTATTTGACTTGCTCTTGAAGACTGCGGTGGGCTGGCACCCTGCCCGGGGTTTGTTTCCTGCCTTGCACTCTGTGTTGGCTGGGATTGGCTCCAGCAGACCCCCGTGACCCTGTAGTTAGGATATAGCAGGTTGGGTAATGGATAGATGGATGCTCTTGAAGACTCAGACCCCTTGTTTTTTTTCCTTAATTAGCAGCCAAACAATGAGATACAAAATGAGCCAAAACAACTGGTGTCCATCACACAATACAGTGGAACCTTGGGGCACGACCGTAACATTGAATAACACTGAGAAAACCTTGAACACAGAAAACTGACATTACAAGAGTTCACGCTATAGCCTTACGAGCCGCTCGCTGTAAACACTTTTTTTTTTGATGAGCTTTAAGCACAGGGAAAAAATTAAAATTTGAAAAATCCTTAATTTATACAAAAACTAACCATAAACAACCAAGAAAACTAACCTTGCAGCAAATCACTTTGAATCTTCCTGGCTTTCTCGCATAACATCGCCTCGCTTACGCTATCCCCTGCAAGTTGCTTCTCGTTCAACCACACTAGCAACAGTTTTTCCACCTCTTCCAGCACTTGAGGCCTCTGCTTGGTTAACATTGTAACTCCTTTTGCAACATCAGCTGCTTTAATGGCCTCTTTCTGCTTTAGAATAGTCGAAATCGTAGATTTTGACTTCTTGCACTCGGCGGCAAGATCAGTAACACGAACGCCATGCTCACACTTTTCAATAATTTCTTTCTTTAATTCAATTTCAATTTTCTTCTAACCTTTCTTCTAACCAACACTACCTAATCAAGGGCTTTGTTAAATGGTGCGACTCAAACCAATTAAACCTGAACACCAGCAAAACCAAGTAGCTGGTGGTGGATTTTAGGAGACCCAGGCCCCTCATGGACCCCGTGATCATAAGAGGCGACTGTGTGCAGAGGGTGCAGACTTATAAATACCTGGGAGTGCAGCTGGATGATAAATTGGACTGGACTGCCAATACTGATGCTCTGTGCAAGAGAGGGCAGAGCCGACTATACTTTCTTAGAAGGCTGGCGTCCTTCAACATCTGCAATAAGATGCTGCAGATGTTCTATCAGACAGTTGTGGCGACAGCCCTCTACTACGTGGTGGTGTGCTGGGGAGGCAGCATAAAGAAGAAGGACGCCTCATACCTGGACAAACTGGTGAGGAAGGCAGGCTCTATTGTAGGCACGGAGCTGGACAGTTTAACATCCGTGGCAGAGGACGGGCGCTGAGTAGGCTCCTGTCAATCATGGAGAACCCACTGCATCCACTGAACAGGATCATCTCGAGACAGAGGAGCAGCTTCAGCGACAGACTGCTGTCACCGTCCTGCTCCACTGACAGACTGAGGAGATCGTTCCTCCCTCACACTATCCGACTCTCTAATTCCACCCGGGGGGGGGGGGAAACGTTAATATTATACAAAGTTATTGTCTGTCTGTTATACCTTCATTGTTATCACTCTTTAATTTAATATTGTTTTTTTTGTGAAGGTCTCAGGAATGTCGATCTGCTCAGGTCCACAAAACATTTTAACTGCGCTCTTAGAAAAGAGAAAATCAACAGTTTTGTAAATGTCTGCTAATGCACCATGAGAGCAGCAACAAGCCACGAAATTAAAGATCAAGTTTAATTAACAACAAGAATCAGCACCTAATTAAGCAACTGGTTGGAGTGAAATTGGTTGAGTCCGAGACCCTCACTCTGTTGGCTCTTCTCTTGGCTCCCATCCATCCATCCATCCATCCATTATCCAACCCGCTATATCCTAACTACAGGGTCACGGGGAATCTGCTGGAGCCAATCCCAGCCAACACAGGGAGCAAGGCAGGTAACAAACCCCGGGCAGGACGCCAGCCCACCGCAGGGCACACGCACACACACACTAGGGACAATTTAGAATCGCCAATGCACCTAACCTGCATGTCTTTGGACTGTGGGAGGAAACCCACGCAGACATGGGGAGAACATGCAAACTCCACACAGGGAGGACCCGGGAAGCAAACCCGGGTCTCCTAACTGAGAGGCAGCAGCGCTACCCATTGCGCCACCGTGCTGCCCTCTCTTGGCTTCCTCACTTTCTGTTTGGGTGCCATTTAACGAAAGAAATGCAGCAATTAGAGGAACGATGAAGAAATTCAGGGGAGCAAATCTTAAAGAAGCAATTCAATTAAAATGAATTCACAAGAAGTTAATTAGCAGCACAAACAAGCCACTCATTTAAAAAAAAAAAGGGTCAGAATGAAAACCTGCAGCCACGGTGGTCCTCCAGGACTGGAGTTGGCGACCCCTGCTGTAGACTGTGGGGGTTTAGTTAGGTAAACATCAGTGAAGTCAAACATGCCTCCTGAAACACTATCTAATACTACATTTGTTTTGTCAAGTTTACCAATAAAGACATACAAATTATTTATCACATATGAACATACAGTATGTGCTAGAACTCTCTCCACCACAAATAAAAAAAAAAAATCGATATTTTCAAGACCTCTTCACCCAATTTTAGCATAAAGGGTGTGGCTGTAGCCGATCCCATCAGTATCAGGATGGGATGCCATTCCATTGCAAGGCACCGTCACACACACTCACACTTTAATAAAGCAAATATTTGAATTGCCACTTAACGTGTGTCTTTGGGATGTGGAAGGAAAACCGGAGTACCTGGAGAAAAACCTACAAAAACAGAGGAAGAACACATAAATTCGACTTAGAGAATTCCGGAACATGGGGTGAATATGGCAGCAGCAATGACCTTGGCACCGCAGAATAATTTAAATCTGTATATGATAATGTAACGTACAGGACGTCACCACTATGCTCTGTGCAGCCAACACATTGAAGCGATCTGAGCACCTGAAAAATGAGCACAATTCAGCAGCAGCAATGATATCACAAACCTCCTCTCTGCCATCTTTATGAGGCTGTGGGTCCCACCTTGCTGTTGGCACAACATAAATCAGTTCCAACCGATTTGTATTATCACTGGTCTCAAAGTAGCGCTAAATTAAATTTCAAAATCGGCCAAAGAGAAGGCATTTGAACTTGCATGCAAAAATAAATTGTAATAACTAGATCATCAAAGCATTCTTCCTCTCTCAGGCACTTCACTTTCACAGCTTTTTTCACAGTACTTCATGGCACGCTGCCACGCAGAGCTTGACGGTCTAAAAATAGAGCCCCTCCGCTGATTTAACACGGTTTTGTTTTTTGACTCTGGTCCTGAGAACATTGCCACCTTCACATCAGTGACCTTTGTGCCACCTAGCTGTAAATACTGAGGGAGTGTTTGAGCAACAACATTGTGTGTGCTAGAAAAGTGCAAGTGTTATGAGGAAACACACAGAAAAGGAAATTAATAATCACTGCTGGCATAGCAGTTAGAAAAGACATGACGTGGAGTCTTCAGCCTTGACGTAAATCTTACAATTGAAGGACACGAATGTGTGGGTACCCCTCCATGAAAAAAAGAGGAATGAACAATTGTCTCTGAAATAACTTGAAACTGACAAAAGTAATTGGCACCCATCCTCGTTTCTTCCGTATTTAAGAAAAATCCAACTTTGCTTTAGAGTTTTGATTCAACAGAATATTTCACGTAATAATAAAACTGACAGTGACTTGGACCCTCAACCTCAAATTTTGTTGCTCAAACTTTAGTGGCCATCACTGTAAACCAGCCATTCTTGGTGCTCTCCATTAGACTTGTGCACCTGTCCACAGGCAGTTCGGCCCACTTGGTCTCAGCAAACTGCTACAGCTGTGTCAGGTTTGTTGGGGGTCTTCTCCAGACTGCGGGTTTCAGTTCTTCCCATTGATGTTCCATAGGATTCAAATCACGGCTCATAGAAGGGCACTTCAGAGTATTCCGATGTTTTCTTCTTAGCCATTCTTGGAGGCTTCTGGCCGTGTGCTTTGGCTTCTCATCCTGTGACTGAGCTTCCTGACACACGGCAGTGCATTTCGCTCCAGAATGTCTCGACAGTCTTGAGACTTGATTGCTCCCTGCACAGACTCAAGGCACCATGTGCCAGACACAGCAAACATGACCGGGCCTCCTCCATGTTTCATAGTAGCTATGGTGTTCTTTTCTTTGAAAGCTTAATTTTCTCATCTGTGGACGTGGAGTTGATGTGACTTGCCGAGAAGCTCCAGCTTGGTTTTATCTGCCCAAAGGATATTCTCCCAGAAGCACTGTGGTTTGTCAATGTGCATTTTAGCCAATCCCAGTCTGGATTTATGTCCATCTTCCAATAGTGGAGTCCTCCTGGATTTTTTTCCATTAATCCCACTGTTACTCAGAAATCAACGGATGGTGTGAGGAGATGTTTATGGACCTTGACCTTGAAGTTCAGCTTGTATCTTTTTGGAAGTTGTCCTTGGCCTTTTGTCTACCATTCTCACTATCCTTCTGCTCATTCTGGGGTCGATTTTCCTTTTGTGGCCGCATCCAGGGAGGTTGCCTACAGTCATACGGACCTTAAACGTCCTAATAATATCTGCAACTGTTGTCACAGGAACATCAAGCTGCTTGGAGATGCTCTTCTAGTCTTTGCCTTTAACATGCTTGTCTTGAATTTTCTTTCTAACCTGCTCAGACAACTCTCTCCTTTGCTTTCTCTGCTCTATGTTCAGGGTGGGGCACACGATGACTTCACCACATTTAAATTGGCCTTAATAAACCCCTCCTTTGGTCTTGCTAACACTTACAGAGCATCAGTGAAGTGTTTCTTCATCTCTGCAAGGTGATTGAGTTACAGAACTTCACTTTGGAGTGTACTGAGGTGGCTTAACTGAGATGCATTGCTCTCGACATTACATAATTAGTAGAAGACCTGTGAATCCTTCATATTAACACGTCATTTTACCGACATGTCAATACGCCACACAGCACAGAGATGAATAACCCAGCCACTGATATTTTACAAGAATTATGAGGACCAAAAGATGCCTTTGCTGAGGTCTTCTTACATAAGAGTAAATGAGGAACAGATGCATTTTTTCAGTTTGAACTAAAATGTTACCATTAAGTATAAGGAATTGGGTTTGCTCACAAGTCTCAAAGCTCACTTTTTGGATTCACATTTGGAATTGTTCCCTAAAATTCTTGGAGTGGTGAGTGGAGTCCAGGGAGAAAGACTCTGTTGGTTTACTGTCACATGCATGCACCTAGGGCACAGTTTAAGGGCTCTGGTGACAGTAATTCTCCTAACCACTCCAGGGGACGGCACTCTATGACAATACCTTTTCTTTTCCTCTCTCTGCCGACCAGGAGATCGAAGGTTATTCCAGCACTGATGTCACTTCCGGTGTCCATCCGCCTTGACCCACCTCTTCCTGCTGGAAAACCTCGTAGCCGAAAGAATCACCATCGAAACCAGACTCCAGTCTGAAAAGACATCTCTTAACTGTGTATCTTTTTTGAGATTCCTATTACATGGGGTCTGCCCACAGGTGACCCAACACTTCCTGCGGTTTCTGCTTGTTTATTACAATACCAAGTATATGGAAAGAAGGTAGCAGGGATGAGGTGATGCCAGTCTGATGGCAGTCTGCTGCAAGATGATTCATGGAGACGCACCAGGAAAAGTGGACCACCAAATGTAAAAACTAGAAGTGACAAAAACTAGGTAAGTTATATGAATGTCAATGCAAACTTACTGTTTTTTTACATATTAGTTTAAAACTACTAGACTGACTAAATATTTTCATGTTCAAATGATTTTTAAGAATATTGCATACATGAAAAAAATTTGACATGATGGGGACATTCTAATCATATTTTTTATTGCGTTTATGAATGCAAATAAAATTAACTATTCACAATTAAAACAATTTTTATGAGTTTAATTTTGCAGACCTGCATTATGTGACGTAAGGAAAGAGTTCCACTGAGTAGGAGCCACCAAACTCAACTGTGCAAAGACACTTTGGGACAATGAGATGGCCTGCTGTCAACGTCTGAATCATTAAAAAAATACAAATGTTTAATGGACAGAGCAGTTAGCACTGCTGGCCCACCGCACCTCATTCCAGGGTTAGCTCCTGTCTCGAGTTTGATGCTACCTCAAACCTGCAGCCCTGGTAGGGATTATCTATCAAACATGGGTGCTGCTTAGGGCCCGTGCTGTCAGGAGACTCTCTGGCCCCCTGAATTGGCCTAAGTGGATGTGTACAGGTTTATTTTGAATAAAACAGATCCTTTCCATAACTTGGGGTTCCTTGTCCATGCTGCTAGCTTGAATTGAGACCTCAGCATGAGAAAGATACTGTATTTACATGTACACTTCTTTGTTTAACTGACCTTTTTATCCAAAGTGATTTACAAAACAGGTCAATATAATTGAATTGCATTAGTTTGGGCGACTGTTTGGGAACAAGTGTTACAGGACAAGGTTACAACATTGGTCACCAAAAGTGAAGTGCTCTCAGCAAAATACGTGCAAGTTGCACTTTCTGGTATACAAGACCTAACATCAGTTCAACAGAAATTTACCAAATAAGAGTCTTCAGATGCTTCTTAAACACAAACAGGAATCAAAACTTCAATCAAAACTGGCAGGGAGCAGTTTGTTCAACCAGCCAGGATCTAAACATGAAGAGAGTCTGGACTGAGATTTAATACCATGTAGAGGTGACATCCTCGGAGGCCATTTACTAGCAGACCTGTGTGGTCGAGAAGGAGCACATGTACATACACAAATGCACGCATCTATACTAATAAAAGGCAAAGCCCTCACTCACTCACTCACTCACTGACTGACTGACTGACTCATCACTAATTCTCCAACTTCCCGTGTAGGTAGAAGGCTGAAATTTGGCAGGCTTATTCTTTACAGCTTACTTACAAAAGTTAAGCAGGTTTCATTTCGAAATTCTACACGTAACGGTCATAACGGTCGATAACGGTCGACAACGTCCGCCATGTTGAACTTTCTTATTTATGGCACCATCTTCACGAAATTTGGTAGGCGGCTTCCCTGCGCTAACCAAAACCGATGTATGTACTTATTTCGATGGTATGACGCCATTGTCGGCCGCCATTTTTAACTTTCCAACGTCACTAATTTTCCAACTTCCCGTGTAGGTAGAAGGCTGACCCCATCTTCACGAAATTTGGTAGGTGGCTTCCCTGCGCTAACCAAAATCGATGTACGTATTTATTTCGGTGGTATGACGCCACTGTCGGCCGCCATATTGAATTTTCCAAACATCACTAATTCTCCAACTTCCCGTGTAGGTAGAAGGCTGAAATTTGGCTGGCTCATTCCTTACACCTTACTTACAAAAGTTAAGCAGGTTTCATTTCGAAATTCTACGCGTAACGGTCATAACGGTCAACAATGTCCGCCATGTTGAACTTTCTTATTCATGGCCCCAACTTCACGAAATTTGGTAGGCGGCTTCCCTGCGCTAACCGAAACCAATGTACATACTTATTTCGGTGGTATGACACCACTGTCAGCCGCCATATTGAACTTTCCAACGTCACTAATTCTCCAACTTCCCGTGTAGGTAGAAGGCTGAAATTTGGCAGGCTCATTCCTTACAGCTTACTTACAAAAGTTAAACAGGTTTCATTTCGAAATTCTACACGTAACAGTCATAACGGTCGATAACGGTCGACAACGTCCGCCATGTTGAATTTTCTTATTTATGGCCCCATCTTCACGAAATTTGGTAGGCGGATTCCCTGCGCTAACCAAAACCGATGTATGTACTTATTTCGATGGTATGACGCCACCGTCGGCCGCCATATTGAACTTTCCAATGTCACTAATTTTCACAATGTCCGCCATGTTGAACTTTCTTATTTATGGCCCCATCTTCACGAAATTTGGTAGGTGGCTTCCCTGCGCTAACCAAAACCGATGTACGTACTTATTTCAGTGGTATGATGCCACTGTCGGCCGCCATATTGAAGTTTCCAACGTCACTAATTCTCCAGCTTCCCGTGTAGGTAGAAGGCTGAAATTTGGCAGGCTCATTCCTTACAGCTTACTTACAAAAGTTAAGCAGGTTTCATTTCAAAATTCTACGCGTAACGGTCAACAACGTCCGCCATGTTGAACTTTCTTATTCATAGGTAGAAGGCTGAAATTTGGTACTTATTTCGGTGATATGATGCCACTGTCGGCTGCCATATTGAACTTTTCAACGGTCTTTGTTACTTATGGGCCCATCTTCAAGAAATTTGGTAC
>JANRMT010062825.1:491694-518043 GCA_026402145.1 Polypterus bichir lapradei | reverse complement strand
TAGGTATTTTAGACTTACTTTACATTGTTCAGGTACCCATTTCCTTTATCATTCCAACCGTACCCCCATTAACATGTCTATCGAGGTAATCACCATCGATCAAAGAACTGTCACTTACCAAGTGGTTTCCATGCCCGGAGATGGCACCTGCCTTTCCATTCTCTTTGTTACATATTGCACAGCCATATCAGGCTCACTATTGATATCCGGAGGAACATTGTGTCTTATGTATTGAATGACTGGGACAGGTTCAAGGTGTGGACTGATGACGGTACAGGAGATAATTATACTACACAGGAGCACTAGAAGAGTGAAATGCTTAAGTGTACCGAAATGGCCAAATATTTTACACCTTTGGACAACCGTCAATGCCTCTTAAACATCTTAGCTTCACAGGTGACGATTTCAGTAGTGGACACTTTGATGTTTAGAAATGTTTAAACTCTCAAAAGCTGGATGTGAAGTTATCGATGAAACCGGTTGTATGCTTACAACGCTTGACAGATGCCGAATGTCTCTTCAACACAAGTCCTACAAATGCTGTCGTAACCGAAACAAACCATGAAACTCAAACCGATTATGACAGCAGCAATCCAAGCTGTGAGATTTGAAACAAGATTACTGTTCACATGGCCAACTGTACGTTGCATGCTAAAGAGTAAGCTCAGCGCACAGCTACAGCTTGGTCATATTGCAACTGGAGGGCCGAACTGACAACGTGGCATACAAAGAGATCTTTAACAAATAATTATTGGTATATTTTCCCTCAGTTTAAAAAGGTTTAATTTTCTTCTTAATAAAAATTTTAAGGCAGTACTTCACCGCTGCGAAGCGCGGGTATTTTGCTAGTATATATATATACTAGCTGTACCCTGTGGCTGCGCCCACATAGTAATGAAACAGGACAAGCTTTGAAAATCAATAGACTTTGGCACTACTGTATATCTGATCGTGTTCAGCTCTGACAGGAAAGCATTCCCCGCATGGGGAGAAAAGCACATGGCTGTGATATCGCTGGCAATCAGCAGCTACCCACTAACACCCGGAGCTCTAATCTCTCTCTCAAAAATGTCAAACGTTACTCCTTAACAATCTGTAGATGATAATGTGTGTTGAAAAAACAGGTATCGCTAGCTAAGCGGAGGCAAGGTGCGCTCCAACACGTGGCGAGACGTAGACCAACTCGAACAGAGGCTGGCAAGTGAATGAAGAAGGCCCCGCCCACCCCTGCTCTCGGCCCACAGCCACTCTCTTGGATTTGCATAAATACATCGGTACCGCAAGCAAACAATGGTTCTTAGCGCTGTGAGAGAAGTCGCAAAGTGAACCGGAAAGTTCAAGGAAATTATAGAAAACAACCAGATCTAAATCCAGATCTCTCGTGAAAAGTGGACAGACATACAGACAGAACGCACTTAGACCACGAAATTTTTAAAACCGTTTCTTAGCGAGCACCTATGGTCCAAAGGTAACCCACCTTCCAAATTTCAAGTCCCAAGTCCTCATGTTTTGGGATATTCCGTGATGAGTGTGTCAGTGGTGTTTGGCTTTTTATATTATATATATATATATAGGGTCTGTCCCACTGACTACTCTGCAGGCAAGCATCAAGGATTTGAACTTAGTATGTGATGCTGGAGGGAGTCACTGTAGTGATCTAAAGAGAGGAGTGGAATATGCCTGCCTGCCTCAGACGGTCATACACCAGACGTGCTGCTGCATTTTAAATAAAGGAAACTTATCTTAATAACCTGCCTATCCTTATTTATAACATGCATTTCAATTTTACAGTAAGTGTCTGATGTAACATTCACACAAGGGGACTTTATATCTGGACAAACCAGAAGTTATATGTGATTTGTTTCCAAACAAATGTCTTAGCGCTATATGACTATATGTTGGCTACACAGTTTCTTCCATAAAGACGACCCTCTTCTAACATAAAAACTAACAAAATACAGAATTACCTCAAGGCAAAGTGACCCTTTTATATTCTGTCTATATTGAGGTTAAACTTTTCAGCACATATTTAGTTCACACCTTTTTGTACTTGAGCTATACTGACTGCTGTTCATTTGGCAAGCGCCTCTACTGCAAGCCACTTACGTGTGAGGAAACCAACAGAAGAAAATAACTTTAAAGAGCAAATAACCAGCCTCAGATTGTGCTATAAGGTTCAGATCCCATTAGGTGACCACATACAAATGTACCACTGTTGACACGAGTTAAACCCAAAAATACTAAAGAATGAGATGATCCGTTTCAGGTGTGTCAGGCAGTACTCATTAACATGGATTATAATCACAGGAGTCCTCAGGAATCTGCGCTAGAATTAATGAACAACACAAAAGTAAAGGCAATGGACGAGATAAGATGATCAAGCGACACACAGTAACTTAAAACATGTCCGTGCTTTTTTTTTTTTAACAGGAACTGACAGATATAAAGGAGTAAAAACAGTTTAACAGACTTCCCAAGTAAGTAAACGGCCTAATTACATTAAAAAAAATACCCTGCACTGCTCTAGGACCCTAACATGACAAATTACAAACAAGAAGAGACCATTCAGTTCATCATCAAACGCATCTGGCTAACTAACAGCTCAGGTGCCCCACCACCTCATCCACAGCCTTCTTCAAGTTGTCACTACTATGTAACTTGGTAGTTTGCTTCTGATTCCTACACCCTGGTGTATGAAGAAATGCTTTCCGGATTCCCCTTAATTTCTGTTGGGTGTCCTCAAGTGTGTGACTCACTGGTCACATGACGGAATTTTGCTGGATGAAGTCTCCACATGTCCTCACTGGAGTTTTAATTCCATTAGCCTGTCAGGATTTCCGACTTGTAGGCCAACTGATTGTTTGTTGGCCAAACACACCACGGGAGTGTGCCAGGAAGGGCACAAGACCAAAGTGAATGTGATTAAAAGGGCTTGTCACGTTACACAAGGGCCACATTCTACTGATAAAGAACATTCAAAATGGCTCGATTAGAGCAACTAACGTACCCCCCCCCCGCCCATCAAGCCCCTGCTTGCTCCGATTCCTCTTTTACATGAGATTTCTGTGCCTCTAATTCTTTTTAAATTTAAAGTGTACAAAAGCTTTAGCAAATTGAATAACTATCACACTCTTAATACACTTAACACCAAATCTACAACAGGTGTACCAAAGGAATTTCAAAAAATCGATACAACTGATTAAAAAATGAATCTGTAATTATGCAATTAAAAAATCATGTTTACTTAATGAGACAGATGAACCTCTTTTACATGTTTTACAGCTTTAATCCAACCAGGCTAAATTTTCAGAAATTTATTAAACATAATCATTAAGATAAATGGGGAGGGTTACATCAAGAAAGGCATCCAGTGTAAAATTTTGCCAGATCAATATGCGGACAACAATACAGATTTCCATACCAGATCGGTCGAGGTCCAGATTAACAAAGGACTCCACCAGTACTGTTGAACAAAAGGGTGCTTGGGGAAATTTGGCTACTATTGGCCGAATGGAGAAGAAGAGGGGGGAGGTGCCTCCCAAAAGGAGGCAGCAGGAAGGTTAGGAGAGTGGAAGTGAGGGTAGAAACTTTCAATGTTGGGAGTATGACTAGTAAGGGGAGAGAGTTAGCCGATATGATGGAGAAAAAGGAAGGCTGATATATTGTGTGTACAACAGACCAGGATGGAAGGGGAGTAAGGCCAAGTGTATCGGCGGTGGGTTCAAATTGTTCTACCATAGTGTGGATGGGAGGAGAAATGGGGCAGGGCTTATCCTGAAGGAACAGTATGTCAGGAGTGTTTTGGTTGTGGAAAGATTGTCAATTATGAAGTTGGAATCTGAATGTGCGATGATGAATGTTATTAGTGCATACACCCAACAACTTGGGTGTGTGATGGATGAGAAAGAATATTTCTGGAGTGAGTTGGATGAAGTGATGGAGAGTGTACCCAAGGGAGAGAGAGAATAGTGATTGGAGCGGATTTCAATGGACTTGGTGGTGAAGGGAACAGAGGGGATGAGGAGGTTATGGGAAGGCATGATGTCAAGGAGTGGAATGAAGACGGTCAGATGGTAGAGGATTTTGCGAAAAGTACGAACATGGCTGTGGTGAAAACATATTTTAAGAAGACTGAGGAACACAAAGTGACATGCAAGAATGGAGGAAGATGCACACAAGTAGACTATATCCTATGCATAAGCATCAGTCTAAAGGAGATTGGAGAATGCAGTTAGGCAGCATAGGATGGTGGTCTGTAGGATGATGCTGGATCAAACTGTGGAAGCTGAAAAGGGAAGACTGTAAGGTGGAGTTTAGGGAGGAGGTAAAACAGGCATTAGGTGGCAGTGAAGAGTTACCAGATAGCTGGGCAACTACAGCAGAAGTGGTAAGAGAGACAGTTAGAAGGGTGATTGGTGTGACATTTGGACAGACAAGGAAGGACAAAGAAACCTGGTGTTGGAATGGGGAAGTACAGCAGAGTATACAGAAGAAGAGGAAGGCGAAGAAGAAGTGGGATAATCAGAGAGATGAAGAAAGTAGACAGGAGTACAAGGATATAAAGCGTAAGGTGAAGAGAGCGGTGGTGAAGGCTAAAGAAAAGGCCTATGATGAGTTGTATAAGAGGTTGGCCACTAAGGAGGAAGAAAAGGACCTGTACCAACTGGCTAGACAAAGGGACCGAGCTGGGAAAGGTGAACAGCAGGTTAGGGCAATAATGGCAAGAGGAAAAGAGGAAGGCCTAAGAGAAGGTTTATGAATGTGGTGAGAGAGGACATTCAGGTAGTACATGTGACAGAGCAAGATGCAGAGGACAGGAAGATATGGAAACAGATGATCCGCTGTGACGACTTATAACAGGAGCAGCCGAAAGAAAAACAAGATTAAACAATCATTAAGTTGCTTGCAACAGTTAAAAAATAAACAAACAAGCATTGATTAAACAGGAGTAATGATTGGTAGGAAATGTTCAAATCTAGTATCTTCACTTGTTTCCCATATTTTATAATCCAGTTGTGACTGTAGTGCGTGTTAATTGTTTTCTCACCATTTATTAGTTCCAGTAATTTCTTTAAAATTAGAGACCTGCAAAATTCTTCCAGTTTATGAACTTACAGTGGTGCACAGTGTGACCCTCACTGGCTTAAAACGACCACAAGTAGCAGCAGTTATTTTGCACTTTTACTCAAAATTATAACATTATACATTTAAATAAAGATTTTCATTTTACAAAGTGTTTATTACCTACATCTGGCTCCAAAAATCAATTACTGAACCCACAAATGGTGAAATTAGAGAAATCTGCAATGATTATTATTAAACGTGAACATAACTGATGAAATACTATGGATTGGAGCAGTGTATTAAAGGTGTTAACAGTGCAGTCAGGCAGTCTTCATAATCTTCATTTTAAGAGGACTACGGGCACAAGTAGAACTTAAGATCTGGAAAAAGAAAAAAAAGTAGTAAAGCCATCCTTACATGCCATGCTCATATCATTCTTGTTAAATTTACAGCATCACATTCTCACCGTAGGCTTAAAACCACCTCCTGGGTCAGATTTGCATGTCCCCTTCTGTTCGCACTCTGCCATTTGCTTATTGATACAATTATAACTTACTATCTTGAGAGAAATGATTAAGAGAAGTCCAACTTTCTAACTCTCTTTCAGTTGAGGTTTGAAAATGAACTGTGCTGTCTGTCGTCTCACATGGTATCTTGTGAGGTGAGGACTGTTCCAGTTTTGATGCACTGCCTGTTTTTCTCCCAGCCCATGCGTCTTTGGCTTTTGCCTGCTTTTATTCAGTTCACTCAGTCTGGCTGGTAATTTAAAAGCATGCACATGCCCCCTAGTGGTGAAAGTACACCATCCATACTGCAGCTTCCTCAGTTCTGCATCAATCACTGTAACAGAATCCACCTACAGCATGTGCTGTGAAACTCCATTTGATTAAAGGGACCATACATAATGGGACTTTGACATCTGGCTATTAGGGATGCATAAGGACTTTAAAACTAAGGTTATTAGGTCTGTGGATTGTGTCATGTTTGTGGCAATAAGTGTGAACCTCAAATGGGATTACCATACTGCTCAGAGGTGACTTGTGCTCAAGTTCCTCACAATCCACAGGATAGGAGGTTTGGCCTTGTGCCCTGCTGGCATGGGAGATCCTGTGACTCCCGAAGACCCTAAAATTACATTAGGCCAGCTCAGTAAAGTATGGCAGGAATGTATGGATGAAAGGGATATGAAGACAGGTCCTGAAAACTCAGAAATTGCTGCACATTTCAGTAAGAAAGTTAGAATAAAATGCTTAAAAAAACACATGCATCAGATTGTACCTTAAACCATACACATTGATCTCAGGTAAGAATGGGACTGAAGGAACTCTTCATGCTTTGTGTTCTTGTTACACTTCTTTGACTTATAGTTGTACAGAATACTGAGCACTTAATTAGAACTTTAATTAAATATCAGGTGACAAAGCTCACCGACATTAAAAGACGACTAAAATCTTTCTCAGCCATGTTTGAGCACCCTGCTTCACTCAGGTGCCCAGATCAGACCCCACGGTCTCACAAGAAATGTGGGAACAATATAATATAATAAACAGGATGTCCAGGCTTGATTGAAACCTGGCTGTCACATAAGCAGTTTTCTCAATGTGCTCCCTTTAAATGCACACGGCCCTTCAGAATTCAGTATTCAAAGGTGAACCTGCAGAAGCTGTCTTATTCATTTAAGGGGTCTTCTTCTGGAAAATGAGTCCCCACTGTTCTACAAACAAGTGTCAAGGTAATACAACACAAGTCTAACTTCTGTACATTCTTTTTCACATCCGAGCACTCAAAGGATAAAGGAATATTCCACCCAAAAATGCAGTTTTTATTGAGAAGAAAAGTTTTCAGGCAGAATGGAGATAAAAATGTTTCTGACAGAATGCAGTGTTTCTTAATCTTTGTGTTGTCATGACCCAGTTTATCAAATGCTAGTGTGTTCACAACCCACTCGTGGAGCGAGTCAACCTACCATGATTTCTGTGCAATCATCTGAGCGGGGTGGTCCCCCTTTGTGAATCGAGTGTGGTGCTCAAAGTCTGCGGGCACGTGATTACCAGAGCTTCAAAGTGTCAGGCAGGTGAATGAAGTGCAATCATCAATGCCTTTCCTCCTTAATTGAGCACGATAGTTATAGCAGGGGGTTAGGAAGGTTGTCTAGGATTGGCTGTTATCCACCTATAATGCTGCCTCTGTGAATCAAGCGTGACCGTCAGAGTAGTGGGGGTTACGGGGGGTTTCATTCGAGTTAGGCTGTTGCCCACCTGCAATGCCACCACGGCCCATAGGTTGGGAAACGCAGTGGAACCTCGGTTCACAAATGTCTTGGAACACGTACAAATCAGTTTAAAACCAAAAAGTTTGCCAAACTTTTGCATCTGTTCACGACCACACACTCGATATACAAACAAGCCAGTTTCCCTTTCAGTTTGTGCGCACCGATGATTTCTGCACATGTTCAGTCTCTCCCTGTGCATTCCATGTGCAGCGAGCGAGAGAGAGAGAGAGACACACACACACCCGCAAGAGAAACACACACACACAGGAGCGCGAGACACACACACACAGAGGCACATGAGAGAGAGAGAGAGAGAGACAGAGACACACACACACAGGCGCGCGGGAGGCGCACACACACACACACAGGCCAGCGAGAGAGACACACACACACACAGGCCCGCGAGAGAGACACAGGCACACATGAGAGAGAGCGAGCAAGAGAGACGGCTGGACGCTAAGCCAGAGAAGGCAGTTAAAGAATGCACCGGGCTTGTTTTTGTTTTCACTGCTGTTTACAGCGATCGGTTTGTAGCGTGCATTGTTGCAATGTAATTTTTCTTGGTGGTTTATTAAATTAGAGTTTTCAAATGTTCATTTTTTTCCCTGTGCTTAAAACTCATTAAAAAAAAAAAAAGTGTTTTTAGCGAGCGGTTCGTAGCGCTATAGCGCAAACTCTTGCAGTGTTAGTTTTCTCTGTTATTCAAGGTTTTCTCAGTGTTATTCAATGTTTTTACATTTAGTTTACTATTACGCTGTGCATTCTATGGTATAATGAACTATATTTGTGCTTAACAACTTGAAAAATATATATTTACATACAGTTTGTATGGTCTGGAACAGATTAATTATATTTACATACAATCCTATGGAGGAAATTACTTCGTTTCACGACCAAATCGGGTTACGACCAGAGTTTTGGAACGAATTATGGTCGTGAACCGAGGTTCCACTGTATATAGTGATCAACACAGGACAAAAATATCAAGAATATTCATGAAAAACTCTCATGTAACTCATGTTGCATGGTCTACAGGTCAAGTCTTCCAGTTTATTGCTCATGATGTCACAGATGCATGGATATTTACTAAAATAATGTTAAGTAAACCATTTCCAGAAGCAAACGAGTACTTGAATTAAAGACCTGCCTCCACTCCTCAATCATTAGTCTCAACTCCAGCCCAGTAGCAGCTTATTCACCTGATACATCAACATAGCAAACGGCACCAAAGACAAGTGCAACTAAAAGATTAAAAATCAAGGAAAAGTGAGTGAAAACATATCAGGATGAGTATGTGCCTCTTACCTGTGTGTAACCAAGATCCTTCAACAAGCAGAAGGTTAATTCACCTGTGCAGTTTCAGAATCCCAAGATACTGCAGTTATGGATATAAATGCAAATGTAATAACAGGATGGGGAAGGTCTACGATCCAAACACTCATTCGAGTTTGAGCTCATTCTGTTTTCATTCAAAAGAGCTTTTTCTGGAAGTGGTTTATTTAACAATATTTTACTAAAAATACATGTACTTGGGACATTCTGAACATACAACTTGATGACTGGACGTGGATTATGCGACATGAACAACTCAAGTTTTTTGTGGACGTTTTGACATAGTTTGATGTTCCTCAGCATTCGTTGGTCATCATAGACACCTATCGGAAACCTTTATTATCTGTATTCTACATGAAAACATGATATTAAAAATTCTTCTCAGCCATCACTACAAACTACATGGGTGGAGTACTTATATGGCTGAAGCAAGCTGCAAATTGCCTGCAAGTCATCTGTTTTTTTGTTAGATCAGTTTCCTGAGCCAGTAGGTCCCACTGTCAGTCAAATCATGGTCATTTCATCGCATCATTTAATGGATGGATTCCATATAGCAATGGCGCTCAAAAAGGCAGCTGTGTCTTTTGAATGTTGGGCCTGCTACAACAAGTGCTAACTTGTGAGAGACACAAGCAGACAGATAGCTTTACTGATCCTAAGTGGAAGCTGCAGATGTTTACAGACACCTCACATATCAACAGCAGTTAGATGTATACAAAAACAGCAATACAGTAAAATAAATTTACTTAAATTTAATTTACTTAACATACAGTATTAAAATAAGATGACTTCCAATTAGAAAAAGTTGTGCCAATGTAATATGAGAACAATTTTAATACATCATCTTCAGTTATCTTCCTTTCTTTACTTTTGGCATTCAGTTCCATCAACAGCTACAGCAGCATACACTCAACTACATGAAAATAAAAAAATAAAGAGGTTAAAATAAAGTAACCCATTACCTCATGAGTGTCCTGAAGGATTTGCTAAAGGCTTGGTGTTGTGTTCTCCATGCTGAGATCCATAGTATAAAATGCCGTCTTTCACTGTGGCCCACGCCATTCGCCTGGTGTTACATTTTGCTGTCCATTCTCCAGATTTGCTTATCACTATGATGCCCCCTTTGCCTTTCACCCGTGTGTTCATGTATTCCAATGCTGTCTCAGCTGCCTGGCTGGGAGACATTCCTGGGAAAACAAAACCAGGATTCCTTTTGCGAGTTTCTGGCAAAGGCTCATCCAGGATCTCAAACTTGTTTTCTGGTTGCCTACTTTGGAATGGTAGAGATCATTGGGGTAAGTCCCCTTTCAGATTTTGATATGAAAGTAGTTTTTTTGTCTACATTTCTTTTATTTTTTTTTTCCTCAAAACTTTCCGCACCCTGGGGAAATTCCTAAAGACTGTAAGCTAGCAAACATTATCCCATTCTATAAAAAAGACTGAAAGGGCTGACTGGAGTAACTGTGGGCCACTAAGCTTAAAGGATAAGTTTGGTATTTTTCCAAGTCAATATTATGTCTTCGCAAACATACTGGATATGTTGGATATAAAATTAAGTGTTCTCTAAAAAATTAAAAAAAAAAAAAAAATATCTTGCATACACTGGCGCTTTACAATGGAGTGTAAGGAGCATGTAGATAGATAGATAGATAGATAGATAGATAAGAATCCCCCCCTTCGAAATAGTCCCTTTTTTTTGCTTTACAATCTTAAATGAAAACACAAAAACCAGTATCTTCTCCAGCTTTACTTACTAAATGCAAATCTATAACATCCAAGTGAAAGATATTATAACTACAGTTTAGAATTAAAAAAAATAAAATGCAAGAAATACTGAGATTAATAAAGGATCACCCCCCCCCAACTCAATCAGGTGTGAGTGACCACCATTACCATTGCAGACCGTGGTTACTGGCTTCCACCGGTGAATACTTGTAATCCATGTGATTAGTGAAGCTGTTCATGAAGCATTCATTCCCTTGCTTGGTAGCACAACTGATAGCAAACAACTGATTATGGGTGGTAAACGACTTCCAAAAGATCTCAGGGATTGATTTGTGGACAGACATAAGGCAGGAGATGGATACAAAAAAATCTCAAAGGCATTATCAATCCCAAGGAGCACAGTAAAGTCCATAATAAAGAAGTGGCAAGTGTTTGGTAATACTAGGACCCTCCCTGGATCTGTCTGTCCCTCCAAACTGGACGGAAGAGCAAGGAGGAAAATAGTAAGAGAGGCTACCAGGAGGCCAACAGCCACTTTGAAGGAGTTACATGATTTTATGGCAAAGAGTGGTCATTGTGTGAATGTGACAACAATTTCACAAGCGCTCCATAATTATAGATTGTTCGGGAGGGTCGCAAGGAAAAAGCCACTTCTCAAGAAAGGCCACATTAAGGCCGGAGTTATACTATCTATTATACTACTATATACACATGTGACGCGACGCATGCTGCAGCGGACGCTCCTGCTACACAAGCATTGTAGTGTTCATACTTGTGCGCGTACTTTACGTAAATCTGGAGGAATCCACCAGGTGGCAGTGCGAGATATTATCACGGTGAGAACATGTTCGACTTCTCTGTGTTGTGAATTGCCTAGAACACTCATTAAATTCTGATGACACCTTACCGCAATATCTCTGAAAATTATGTTTATTGATTAAATCCATCAATCCAGGGATGTGTCCATTCCAGCAAGCATTGGGCACGAGTGAGAAACAATCCCTGGACGAGGCCTCAGCTCATCGCAAGGTGAATACAAGCACTCGCATACACTAGCGTCATTTTAGTGGCATCAAATCCCCAAATCTGCATATCTTTGGAATGAAACCGGAGCACAGTGTGGAATACAAGCAGGAAAAACCAGCAACATAACTCCCTGCGAGACAGCAGTGCTATCACTCCACCACTGTGACACCCCCATGTGTGTAATTATTAACAGTATTCATTAATTAAATGAAATTATATGTAAAATGTAACATACACACTTTAATGCATTTCATCATGAAAGTAGTATCAAGTACAAATCTAAAGATTCTAAATGTGCAGAGAGTTGGAATATCATACATTTAATTTGTTCTGTGTGGTGATCTATTGCTGCTTGCCGCTGCTGTCAGGTCCAAGAAGCTCGTAGCGATTAAAAACTGGGATGACGTTTACGATGGTCTGCATTAATGATAAAGTAAACTACGAGGTTAAAGTGGACATTTCGAGATTAAATCCGAAATTTCCACTTTAATCACAAAATAAACGTTTTCGCCGTGTCCTTTATTTTTTTCTCAGTGGCTCAAATACAGCGATATACATTATGTTGCTGTTGTTAAGTTGCAAAAAAAAAAAAAAAAAAAAAAGACAGCACAAAAGATATTATGTGAGACTTTTAAAATGTATCGTGTCATTACGATTGGGAATATGCGACGCTTGAATATAAAAGCACCACGAATGCATCTGTATGTCGGCATTTTGCTTCACCACATCGAACCATTCATCCCGTAGGATCTGCATAGAGGCTTTCTGTCACATGTAGATAGTAAACAGAGACACTGACGTCACGTTCCGACTTTTAGCACACTGCGCCCCCTGACTTTTTGCTGGTACTTCAACTCGCACACGCGTCGTGCTAATTTCTGAGGACCTGCTCAGAGGACGCGTGAAATAAACGCTGGGAACGCGTGGCAGCCATGATGCGGGCGCGTACGTGTTCTGAGCGTGAAGTATAAATTGGCCCTAGGGCTCATTTGAGCTTTCCTAGAATGCACCTTGAAGATTCTGATGCCAAGTGGAAAAAGATCTTATGGTCAGATGAGACCAAAATCAAACTATTTGGCCTCAATACCAAACAGTACACCTGGCGGAAATCCAATGCAGGAGAAAAAAAGTGAATGTCCTTGTGTGGCCCAGTCCTAAAACCCATTGAAAATCTGTGGAAAGATTTGAAGACAGCAGTCCACCAACGCTCACCATCCAATTTGACCGAACTTGAACAGTTCTGTAAAGAAGAGTGGGCAAATATTGCTCAATCTAGATGTGCAAAGCTGAGAGAGAAGTATCCCAACAGCTTCAAATCTGTCATTAAATTAAAAAAGGTGGTTCCATAAAAATACTGACACATTGGCAGTCCTTTATTAATCTCAGTATGTCTTGCTTTTGACTTTTTATAATTTTTCTGAACTGTAGCTGTGATGTTTTTTTACTTGGATGTTATAGGTTGCATTGATTAAGTAAAGCTGGGAAGAAATATTTTTTGTATGGGTTTTCATTTAAGGCTGTAAAGCAAAAACAATGGGAATATGTCAAAGGGAGTGATTATTTTCTATACCCAATGTGTGTGTGTGTATATTATATATATATATATATATATATATATATATATATATACACATATATACACACACACACACACACACACACACATTGTGCAAAGAGTTCTAATCTTTGGGGCACACATTGCCCATGCCAGGAAGAGGTGGTGTGGGAGCGGCTTGTTCCATTATTTGAAGTTGTGGCTCCAGGCACAGCTGGGACATCTTTTTTGTTTCCACTGTACCTATGCAGATGTTTTCCACTTTACTTTTCATCAAGAGGACTGGTAATGGCATGTAAATAGTAATATTTATCATTATTATTATCTTACCAGGTCTTGTTCTGACTCATAGACAGAACCTCCTTGGTGTTAACCTCAAGTGTCTCTCGAGCGTGGAATTCTACTTAAATACGGTTATGGTTGAGTGTCTTTCGGTTAAGCTGTTTTGCTCACATGTACAGTGTTAAGCCCAAATAGTACTTTGTGCGCCTTTTCACACCTGCCCCCATGTCTAGTCAACTCCTGGGGGAGTGTGCTAATAGAATGTTCTACACAGAATCGCCCTTGTTAAACTGGTTGGAGGTCTGTCCCAAATCCCTGCAATAAATTACATTTCCAAAACAGCACTTAACAAAATGTAAGGGCATCTATAAAGCACAGGGAATGACGGAAATTACAATGGCTTGCTTAAAAAAAGCTGTTTTTTTCTTTAAGACACAGTTAATTCTTAAAAGACAATGTACAAACAATTATCAACATTTTAAATATTAATCTCCATCATAACAAAAACTACTGACTATAGTTCACATAATTGTGTAGATACTAAAAATGCAGATTTCTGGTCAAATTTAGTTTTAGTTTAAATATAAGGTAACCTGAAGGATTCAGCTACATGTCAGATAAAGCCAAGGCCCACTTACATGGCACAGGACTCATATAAATCAAACCCAGGACCTCACTAAGAAGAGCTGAACAAAATCTCACAGTCTGAGCAGCCCTACCTCAAAATGCACATTTCATCCACAAGGTGGAGTAAATCTTCATTCATACATCCCAACTGTGTCAATGGAGGAATCAAACCCTAATATACTGATCTGAAGTGCAAAGTCTGTGTTCTGTTTGATTGTCTTGTTGTGTGCTTTTATTTTTTTGTCATGTTATAAATAAATTGCTTTCTCTTCTTAGCTTTGTTATTTAAAATCTGAGTCTCGATTTTTTCCATGTTCTCTTCCTTGCCTGGCTGCCATTTCTAGGCCTTTTTACATGCCTCAGATGGGTGGACATCTCTGCACATTCTTCTGTGGTTTTGATGGCTTTCACACAAAAGTTAAAGTGTTACATTCAGTAATGTTCATAAATTTTTGTGGGAATTCCTGCATTGGTTTCACCTGTCTATGCGTCAAATTAGGGGTTTTGGGACTCAAGGATTTTGAATTTAGATTAGTTTTTGCATGTAGAGTATATTGGCAAAGTTGCATTTTTATACTGTTTTTCCACAATGCCATCTTGTTTTAATTAAGGTGCTGCCATTTCTTTACAACAGAGTGTAATTACAGCCCACAATACCTATGAGGTCAGTCATGTAATGCCCCAAAATCACAAAAAGCTCACAATGTTGGTCACAAATTGGCCATTGCATGCCTGGTTACACTATGGTTAAAATTAGGGTTGTGCAAGGGTTATCTGACTCAAAGGGCATTTTGTGACCAATGTTGTGGGCATTATGTGACCTGTGGTCTCAGGTACTGCTGGCTGCAGTTAGGCCTAACTCTTTACAGCAATGTCCACGGTAATATTACCCAGAATACCACAAAATGCATAACGCCTTTGACGTCATCTCAGCGATAGTGTAAATGCCAGTCCATGCACTTATGAGGTATGAGAGTTTGTGGTTAAAAACTTTGCTTGTGTTTTTTTGAAAAATATATTTTGCTATTGATCTCCCAATTAACAGAATTTTGCTCTTGTGCCCGACTTTTGAACTTGAATTAACATTTTGGTCCTAACAATTGATCTTCTTGACTCATGGTTTTGACCTCAACTTGTAATCACTAGAGGACCAGCCATTTATCCATGCACTCTTTATTTATTTACATATACGGAGAGCAAAATCACCACAGAGGCCTTATGCTCCATTAATAGTATTTATGCGAGTCTTTTTATAACAAAAAGAAGCAACACCAAAGTACAATTACAAGACTTTCACCTCCAATACACACTACTGATCAAAAGTTTGAGGTCACTCAGAAATGTTCATGTTTCTTATAGAAATTGGCACATTTTTAATCAAGATCCCTTTAAATTGATTTTAAAATTATAGCCAAGAAATAATTAGTGTTTATATTGGCTATTACTCCTTGGAATGACCAACTTTGTTGTTAACAAATGGCTGCAAGCAGCAGCCATTCCTTCAGTGTCCTAGTGCTCAACCCCCATAGCTTATTCTTAATTAGTAATGTTTAAATGCTGATGGGTTATTACAGGAACCTTTGTAATTGCATCAGCATCGTTGAAACCTGATATTCAGATCACTTGGGTTAGAAGTACTGGCATTCCTAAAGTTCTGGGTTCAAAAATGGCCAACGTGAAGCAGTTTTATCAAGAAACATGTCAGTCTGTTTTCATGTGTTGCTCAATCTTCTTCTTAAGAATTCCTTCCATTAATTTGCCTGGAATGCATGTAAAGCTTACTGGCCTATAGTTGCTTGGATCAGCCTGATCACCATTTTCACATAGCGGGGTAAGATTTGCTATTTTGCAGTCCTCAACAATTTTCACAGTGCACAGAGAATTCCCAAAGATATGTGCAAAGGGATTCTATCTATACTCGCTAACCTCCTTAACCTCTCGAGGATAAATGTTACCTGGCCCTGGTGATTGGTTACACTTCAGCTTATTTAATCTAAGCAGCACATCTCTCTCCACAATCCCCAAATCCACACAGCATATCAAACATATTTAAACATGTATCATGTCTTTAAGGGGCGGCACGGTGGCGCAGTGGTAGCGCTGCTGCCTCGCAGTTAGGAGACCCGGGTTTGCTTCCCGGGTCCTCCCTGCGTGGAGTTTTCTTGTTCTCCCCGTGTCTGCGTGGGTTTACTCCCACAGTCCAAAGACATGCAGGTTAGGTGGATTGGTGATTCCAAATTGGCCCTAGTGTGCACTTGGTGTGTCCTGCGGTGGGTTGGCACCCTGCCCGGGATTGGTTCCTGCCTTGTGCCCTGTGTTGGCTGGGATTGGCTCCAGCAGACCCCCGTGACCCTGTGTTCGGATTCAGCGGGTTGGAGAATGGATGGATGGATCATGTCTTTTAACTGGAAGGGTGCCCAAAACTTTACACATGCATTTTATGTTTATTTTTAATAATCTGTAAAATTTAGCAAGTAAATAGTAAACAGTTTCAGGTTTTGCTTTTTTTTCTGCAAAGGTTGTGTTAACTTCAACAAAACATGTAATTTGACCGGAATGTCCAAACATATGCACACGGGACCCTCTGTACACAAAGAAAAACTCAACAGTTACTATTGAATCTGACAGGTAAATGAGATGGAGCAACCACTCCTGAAAGTTGCTACACAAAATACTGCCAGACTGATGGAAGAAAATACTAAAACGAACAATGGAGGGTAAAACAGGAGGGGATCACAAAACACAAAGAATAGAACAAAGGTACTGTAAATACTGGTGCTTTCTGTGCTTTGTATCACAGGTGGCTGCCCCTACCTAGAAGGTTTGATGGCTCGCGTCTTCTCAATTATTAAGTGTCTTTTGACCTTGGGTCTCCTATTATTATCTGTGAGCCTGCTCCCACATCAAGGCTCAGTTGGTTCTCTGTCACAAGGCAATCTTTTAACTCCATACTGGGATTACTTTCAGGTCAAGGAAGGCCCATCTTTGGCTACAGAGACCAGCTAGGATTCCCCATAGCAGCCCTGTGTAGACCTTATAGAAGTACACCATGTACCTTCCTCTTAAAGCAAGGTGAGATAAACAGGCCTTGCCTTGCTCTTAAGTGGGCAGCCTGGATACTTCTTTGCTATCTGGGGACATTACAGATCCATCTATCAACCAGGGGGTCTTATAGCCATTTGCCAACCCTCCACAACTCCCTCTTCTCTCTCAATCATTAATATGCCATGTATGACTGATATTTAGGGATACCTTGCTTCTTGTATTATGGGGGGAGCAAAGGATGTTTCCATCCAGGCTGCCTCTCTACGTTTCCTACTCTGGTATCTCTAGATAGATAGATACTTTATTAATCCCAAAGGGGAAATGCACATAATCCAGCAGCAGTATACTGATACAAAAAATAAATAAATAAATAAATAAATTAAAGAGTAATAAAAATGCATGTAAAAACAGAAAATAACTTTGAATAATGTTAGCATTTACTCCCCCGGGTGGAACTGAAGAGTCACATAGGGTGGGGGAGAAACGATCTCCTCAGTCTGTCAATGGAGCAAGACAGTGACAAAAGTCTGTCACTGAAGCTACTCCTCTGCCTAGAGATGACACTGTTCAGTGGATGCAGTGGATTCGTAATGATTGACAGGAGTTTGCTTAGTGCCTGCCGCTCTGCTACAGATGTTAAACTGTCCAGCTTTATTCCTACAATAGAGCCTGCCTTCCTAACAAGTTTGTCCAGGCGTGAGACGTCCTTCTTTATGCTGCCTCCACAGCACACCACCGCATAGACTAAAAGAGTACATATAAGAGGTACTCTGGTGTTAGCCTCATCCCCGACATCCTCCTTCTAGCAGGACACCCCCCTTCCTGGTGGGATTCTGACTTCCAGACACCATCAGCTCTGACAAAGTACAGTATGGAGTCATGGCATGCTACCATCAACCACTGCATATGTTTAAGGCTGGTTTCAGTTAATGAAATGTTTATTCCAGGGACTTAGAGGATGTAAACATAAAAATACACTGTAATTGTGGCAACTTAAATACAGTCATTTAGTAATCTGATAAAGCAGATATTTAACATTTGCATTTAAGGAGACCACAGCTTGATAATAAAGACATGAACACCATTATTAAGTCTTCAACACACAAGTAGCATGTTGGGTGGGTGCTGCATAAGTTAAAAGGCATTTCACAAGTGAATATACTTTTTAAAAACACAACAATTAGGATTGAAGCTGCTATGCCTCAGTAGGCTTCCGAGTTTCTATGGTCAGATAGACAAGGAACATCTGATCACCACAGAATCTCAGTCATCTAATAAAAAATATACACAGTACATTGTGGTGTTAAAAAATACACAGAGACACAATTGACCTTACACAATTTCAAGTACTTATGGTACACTATATGCATTGTGATCACTTTATGAAATATTATTGTCATCCATTTTTTGAACCCACTATTTCCAGGTTGGTGTCACAGGAAAATGGAGCCCATGCAGGCGGCAACAGATGGAACCAACCTGGGATGACATGACAGTCTGTCATTAAGTACACTCATAAATATCGACAAATACTCGCACCAGACCAGACTGTAGAAGACACTTAAACCTCAATGCACTACGTCTTCTCATGTTGTAGACCAAAAAGCATTGCTGCGTGTTTATTTACTAACACAAATAAGCAAACATACTTTTTAATAATCTCTTTTTTCTTAGTTTTCGCTAAGCAGTAAAATGACTATCACTTACACCAGTGGGTATCTAAGTTCAGGTACCCCCTGTGGCTGCAGGTTTTTTTGACTGACCTCACTGTTTAATTAGCCATTCTTTTTATTTCTTTTCTTATTTTGCTTTTAGAAAAGTGCATTAGAGTTACATTTACATGATTCTGTATGCTTTACCATATCATTAGATGCTTAACTATGTCACTTTCTTTCGAATTTGCATTTTCTGTGGCGTTTGCTCACATAGCCTCCTTAGCATTTTTTACCCTTACAAGAATAAGTAAAAATGTTGACTTTTTTTCAACAATAAAAAATATTACATGCTATAGAAACAGGTAAATACCAAAATGTCAACATAAATTAAGTAGGAAAGATAAGTTGAGTGTCCACTGTTGTACTGATGCAGATTTAGTAAACGTTCTTCAAGTGACGTGTTTTTTGTATCACTTTTCCTTATATCATTTACTTCCTTCTTTATATCTTTCTTGAGCTCCATTATGTCGGTGGCCATTGCGACAATCATTACCTTTAGCTCAGACAGATCGTTTCAGTCTTTGTGCTCCGCGAGTGAAGTGGCAAGCCCAGTTAAAACTAATGCTCCCGGCTCGAGAGGAGTACATGACAATGCAGAAGGCAAGACCATTTTCAGTTTCAATGAATTTCCTGGAAATCGACGAGCTATCGTGACCTGAATCCCTAGCATATTCGCTCCACTTTCACTCTCGGCTGGAGATGATGCAGCGGCACCAGGCCCTGGGAAATCTGTGCTTTCGCCTATCTGTTTCAGGTCAGTCCCTGAAAGGCCGTACCTTGAACTTGATGCCTGTCTAGGCTTGGATGAAGCTTTAGCTTTCTTTTCTGTTTCTTTCCGAGTCCCTTTCCTGCCGCTCATGTTAATATATGCTTGCATATGCTGTAATAGAACCTCCTCGTGTTGGGTAAATACAGGATACCTCAGGTTGATAAAAAAAAAAGAGAAAAAATAACACCACTGCTAACGGAGTTCAGCTTCAGACGTCCATCTCCAGTAATGGATGAGACCAACTCCTGAGTGACGTGTTTTGAAACAGTCACCAAACAGCCTCATGTTGTAACTGGGACATTAGAAGCACATTTCTCTGTGCACTTTTCTTATAATATTCTTCTGTTTCATGAGCATGTGATGGTAAAATGTTAGGGCCTGAACTGCATAATTAATGCACCATTGTGTTATTATAATCTACCACAGCACAAGGCTTAGTGACTCCCATAGTTCTCTAGACAGGAACATTGAAAGTTACTACATTGTGAACAGTAAATTGGGGGTTAGCATCTTTCTTGTCTGTTTACTTGATCAAAATCATTTTGTATTTTATCCACACATCTGCTTGCACCATAGTGAAGCTTTACACAACTAAAGTCACCAGGTATATCGCAGGCTATTCAGTCATTCAGTATCATATGCATCAGTTTCACTATCCGTGTCAATGTCAGATGACCAATTCACATATTTTTTCCATTTTTGATTCAATATACTTTATTAATCCCTGAGGGGAAATTGTCTTTTTGCATGACCTTTTGAAGGCAGAGGGCTTGGATCAGCCATTGTACAGCACTTTCATGTTAAGAGCCTAGCTCAAGGGCCCAACAGAGTAGGGTCCTTTATTGTCATCACTATTGCTTGAGTCGACTAATGGTTCAGTTTTAGTTTGCTTTACAGCTTCTCATTTACTTACCATTATGGTTTGGTTGAAGGCTCCGTTCCAATCATTCATTTTGATGAGATACCTTGGATTGGCAAAACGTATAAGAATATTCACAACTTTTTTTACACATTGATATTTTGTCCACTGGATTGCTAGAAGAACACTGTTCCGCAAGTTATTTGGGCTTAACACTCTAAAGCAAATCATTACATGTCACTCCAAGACAGACTCAACAATAACTGCACTTAAATAGAATTCAGAGCCCAAGACACACTTGGGGTTGACGCCAAGGAGGTTAATGGTTTTCAAACGCTGACAATTTAAATGACAAGAGATACAGATACTGTAATATTATTTCCTAGTGTGGTTATTCACAAATAATCACAAAATTAAAAAGAACAAAATACTGTACTAAAATGTAAAATATAGGTCTTGTGAATCTAAATTCTTGCTTCATTCTGTAAAAATGCATCATAATATGGAAATTACAAACTGGTTAACACCAAAAGAACACAAACTGGGGAGTAACAGCTTGCTTGATTAACACAAGAAGAAGAAATTAGTCAGGGACAAAAGCCTGCAGCCACAGGGGGTCTCGAGGACTGAACCTGACAGGCACTGACTAAAACATGTGTCATTTAAAATTTTCTTAAAGACTGTGGTGATTAAAATGTTCTCTGAAATAATAATATGCAGAAGAGAAATGAAGCAAGTTGAGGACTACACAAATAGAACTGTTTTCTGAAACATCTGATGTATTGTATTCTTTTGCAGTTGTTTCACTTTTCTGTGTATTTCTAATATCTAGCATAGCGATAATGAAATGATATAAAGTCATTTAAGGGATGAATTGGCAACATTAAGGAAGAAGCAGATTTCTGAAAATAAAGCCATTATAACTCCTTAAAGTTTTAGCAATGTGATGAGTGGTAATAACTTCTGTTAAACACTTTGGCCATTTGTGTCAGAGCAGAGGAGAGAACGGGACCAGAGTGGGCATAAGGCTGTCTGGACATGCAAGAGGCATTGATTTAGTTAGTATGACCTCCAAACAACAAAGATAGGTACACCTATACAATTTGTGAGATCACCCCCCAAGAAGAACGCCTGAACAGGAAGGAACAAGTAAAATTATGACTCTGGAAGAGAATAGCAGGTTTGAGATGGCAGTTTTCAACCTAATTACCGGTGTATCCTTTTGTTCTGGTTTGTCCGAAATTGAAGAGGATGCTTATATTCAGGAACAAAGCAGATGAACTGTGGGGTGGGTCATGCCTAAGCTGTTTCATTAGTGAATGAGGCATCCCAACTAGTCCAGGAGGTGTGTGAGCTACAGAGTCACAATAAAATTGAGACTTGGGTGCTGTAGGCTCTCTGTCTGTCTCCATTCCAAGAAGAGGCCACACACTCTTTCTCACAGTTGCTCTATTCATGCAGATGACCATGCTGTCCATTTCCATCATCCCATTCACGGGCCATGCCAGACCACATCGGACCACAGAACAATCAGCATATTAAGACAGAGAGCCACCTGGTAGCTAGTTATCCAGGATATATTAATATTATTTTGATAATACAGTAATCCCTCGCTATATCGCGCTTCGACTTTCGCGGCTTCACTCTATCGCGGATTTTAAATGTAAGCATATCTAAATATATATCACGGATTTTTCACTGGTTCGCGGATTTCTGCGGACAATGGGTCTTTTCATTTATGGTACATGCTTCCTCAGTTTGTTTGCCCAGTTGATTTCATACAAGGGACGCTATTGGCAGATGGCTTATAAGCTACCCAATCAGAGCATGTATTACATATTAACTAAAACTCCTCAATGCTATAAGATATGCATCCTGCGCGGTGTTTGTTTGCTTGTCTCTGCCTCTATCTCACCCTCTCTGACATTCTCTGCGCCTGACGGAGGGAGTGTGAGCAGAGGTGCTGTTTGCACAGAAGCTGTTTGCTTAAAAGATACTGACGCTCCTCTAAAAAATGCCGCTTTATTGCGGTGCTCGGCATATTTAAAAGCACAAAAGCACACGTATTGATTTTTTGATTGTTTGCTTTAATCTCGCGCTCTCTCTCTGACGTTCTCTGCGCCTGACGGAGGAGATTTGAGCAGAGGGGCTGTTTCAACAGAGGCTGTTTGCTTAGAAGATACTGACGCTCCTCTGAAAAATCCCGCTTTACTTAAAAGCACACATATTGATTTTTTGATTGTTTGCTTTTCTTTGCGAGCGCGCGCTCTCTCTCTTAAATTCTCTGCTCCTGATGCAGAGACTCATTTGAAGAAAAGATATACAGTATTTGCATTCTTTTAATTGTGAGAAAGAACTGTCATCTCTGTCTTGTCATGGAGCACAGTTTAAACTTTTGACTAAAGGGTGTTATTTCATGTCTAGAGGGCTCTAATAATGTTAACAGTGTGGGAGAGTTTATAAGGGCTTAAAATATATAAAAATAACCATACAAACATATGGTTTCTACTTCGCGGATTTTCACCTATCGCGGGGGGGTCTGGAGCGCAACCCCCACGATGGAGGAGGGATTACTGTACTAACATTTGCATGCTGCTTATATTTTGGGTATATTATTTATAACACTTGATGAATAAATGTAAAACCTTCTCTGCTGCCTGTCCTGGTGATTGCCTGGGGTTACAGATGTAAAACAATGAGGGAGGTGTTAAACTATAATAGTGGTCAATCCTGACAGCATGGTAGGAGGATGAGATTTGGAGTGTTCTGTTATCATCTATGTAATTAATAGACTATAAGGGAAAATAGGGTCACCCTAGGACTCTACCCCAAGAAAATAGGTGTATAAATAAAATGAAGTAACATTGAAAGATTAAGATTAAAATACGTTTCTAAAGAAAATATTTTTGTATAAAGCGGAACAAATTAAATGTGTTATCATTAATTTCCAAGAAGGACACATCTTGGCTTTTAGGTCCCACACATTTCTTAAGATTGGTTTTCACAAAAACTGTTGTTTTCTGTATTGAGTCCATATCATGGGCTGTGTGAAAATATTCAGGAATAGTTTCTGCTTACCTTGTTCCATGTGGAAAATAACCAATCGGGACAAAGTCACCTTCATTATTGCTTCTCCATACCCAGTAGCTGAAACGGCCCCAACCAGGTTATCAGCAAAACCACCACATCCTGATAAAAGAGAAGCCACCTTTATGAAGGAATTGAACATCACAACATTCGACAGTTAATACAAAATGTTAACGCATGTCATGTGCTGCTTCTTCACAGCCTACTTACAACCTGTGGTCATGGTGCCCAGTATCCTACATAGTTAATTCAGAAATACTACCTATGGTTCTTTCATTTTCTATTAGTGTGTTGAAAGAAAACACTCAATCAGAGTAGAGAATGTAACATTAGTCACAGTAACAACACATGAAAACAGTGAACATAAACTGTATTAATTTACTTTGGATCGAACTCCATAAACAGCTACCCCGAGTAGACAACCAGCCTGCATGCTTACCACAACAACTCCCTACAAGCAGCCATTTATACACTAACACACCAAAGGCAACGGCGGCATCAGTTCCAGTGCGAAAAAGTGATCTACAAAGTACTGGGTGGGGCACATTAGAGCACTCATATGAAACTCCACCATCACACCTGAAGGTGTCTCTGGAAGACACCTACTTTCTTGTGCTCCACATTACATTCTGGTTTTATATTACATTTTAATTTGGTATTTTCTAGCCAAACACTTGCCTGTCTTGCATATTTGTTGACTTTCTTTGTTAATCATCCTAAATAACTTAACAAGGAATAATAGTAAAGGTGCCATCACAATTAACCGCTCCCTGGCTGGTTACCCTACCATATCTTTACTATGAATCTCCAGCTTCCACCTCTAATATCTCCTACCACCTACAATAAGGAAGCCTCAGCCTCCTGGTGGATCCCACTTCTTCTGGCTCTTACAGTACCTTCTTGATGAAAATTCCATTAAGGAAAGTAGTGTTGCTGCCTTCTAGTGGACATTTGTGGTACTCACAGACCAAGACCCACAATTTTGCTGAAGTGTATGTAGAATCCAGCATTCACTCACACACTGAAGCATGGCATTAAAAAAAAATCAATAATATTTCTCCAGCCAGAATCAAACTTACATATTTTCTTTGAAGATTGGTAAGTATTCTATTTATCTAAGCCCCACTCACTTGATTTATTTGGTAATGGAGTTTATGAATAACAAATTTAGGCCCAGAGATAATCTATTATCCACCATTCACTTAGGGCTCTAAGATCAAATTTGCTAATCAAATATAATTTACACGTACTAAAACGGTCAAATACTGCCACTTAAATGTATCAGAACACTACTTTCAGCAGAAAACTCCATACAACAATTCCAGCCTTAAAATATTGTTCTGTTTTTAAAGTTTATCATAATTAGTGGAATGGACAACTTTTTGAAAACACACCCCTTCACAAAGCATTCTGGGCTGTGACTTTCCAACCCCTGTGCTCTACTCCTGGATTTAAACTCTTTAAATAGCCGGGGGGCTGAGCAGGACTGTTCTGTATGTTAAGAACTGTGTTCCTCCTGGCCCTTCTCGGTTCTGAACTTGTAGGGCCTGGCCTTGGGTCATCCATTGCAGTAACCAAATGGTGAGGTCAAACGGAGACCTGTTTCTCTCATGAATTCATGGTTTTAAACTGAAAATGTGATTTGAATTTATTAAGCACAGCACTAGCCTTGCTGCTGCCATTTGGGTAAACATTACACAACACTGATATTTTTTTTACTCTCATCTCTAAACACTTACGTGTAATTGGTAACTCAGTGTCTGGGCTTTGGTTTCAGGTTTTTTCATCTTCAATGTGGATGTTACTAATATTCCAACCAACTAATGTCAGGCCATCCGGTTCAATGTTAAACTTAAAGGCATTTGTACCAAAAATAATGAACTGACTAAATACCTCCTTTCATTTTGATATATATCAATATATATATATATATCTATACTAATAAACGGCAAAGCCCTCACTGACTCACTCACTCACTGACTGACTGACTCATCACTAATTCTCCAACTTCCCGTGTAGGTAGAAGGCTGAAATTTGGCAGGCTCATTCCTTACAGCTTCCTTACAAAAGTTGGGCAGGTTTCATTTCGAAATTCTACGCGTAATGGTCATAACTGGAAGTTGTTTTTCTCCATTTACTGTAATGGAGTTCAGCTGGAGGGGCGGAGTTTCGTATGACATCATCACGCCTCTCACGTAATCACGCATTACGTAGAAAGCCAGGAAGAGCTACAAAACGCGCTTTAGAAAACATGCATTATATAATTAAGAAGGCAGCGAAACAATTAGAAGCGAGCGAGTGACATATAAAACCATATTCAGCGGCTCACGTGAACTGACGCAGTGTGCAGACAAAAAGTAACAGTTCCAAAGAGTGCTGAACAAAAACCGAATTACACTGCTACGCTCAAATAGATAAACCACACGCCGTGGTGCGATAGTAAAGCATTCGCCTGTAGCGCCCACGTCCGAGGTTCGATTCCCGAGAGGGGATGCACTAAGTATGTACGCGCGTTTCAAGATTTTTTTTAACCTCGCATCCCCTTAGTTTGAGACGTATGAAAACGCATGCGGTTAACGCAGAAAGACAGTGAAGCTTCATGAATAATGAATACTTTATTCGCGATCAATGATTGTTTTGGTAAAGCCATACTCAGTGTATTCATTAGATGAACGGTAAAAAAGTAAGAGCGAGGGGACGGTAACTTACTGAAGCACACAAGCAAAACCACAATAGCACGCGGGCTCGATGTACTGACTTGCGCGATCACATTCCAAAAAATATTTCTTTTCAAGTTCAATTTAGTCCATATGAGTCAAACTCAAAGCCCACGGGCCACATCCGGCCCGGCGTGTAATTATATCCGGCCCGCGAGATCATTTTATATACTGTATTATTGTTATTAATGGCCCGGGTATATGAAGCGCTGGTAACACAATAAACTACAGATCCCATAATGCAGCGCTTCAGCTGCCTTGCCGAACACTTACC
>JANRMT010062825.1:457855-486694 GCA_026402145.1 Polypterus bichir lapradei | reverse complement strand
CAGAATTGTTGTAATTCAGCTTTATTTGAGGGTTTTCTAGCATGAACTGCCTTTTTAAGGTCATGCCATAGCATCTCAATTGGATTCAGGTCAGGACTTTGACTAGGCCACTCCAAAGTCTTCATTTTTTTTTCTTCAGCCATTCAGAGGTGGATTTGCTGGTGTGTTTTGGGTCATTGTCCTGTTGCATCACTCAAGATCACTTCAGCTTGAGTTGACGAACAGATGGCCGGACATTCTCCTTCAGGATTTTTTGGTAGACAGTAGAATTCATGGTTCCATCTATCACAGCAAGCCTTCCAGGTCCTGAAGCAGCAAAACAACCCCAGACCATCACACTACCACCACCATATTTTACTGTTGGTATGATGTTCTTTTTCTGAAATGCTGTGTTCCTTTTACGCCAGATGTAACGGGACATTTGCCTTCCAAAAAGTTCAACTTTTGTCTCATCAGTCCACAAGGTATCTTCCCAAAAGTCTTGGCAATCATTGAGATGTTTCTTAGCAAAATTGAGACAAGCCCTAATGTTCTTTTTGCTTAACAGTGGTTTGCGTCTTGGAAATCGGCCATGCAGGCCGTTTTTGCCCAGTCTCTTTCTTATGGTGGAGTCATGAACACTGACCTTAATTGAGGCAAGTGAGGCCTGCAGTTCTTTAGATGTTGTCCTGGGGTCTTTTGTGACCTCTCGGATGAGTCGTCTCTGCGCTCTTGGGGTAATTTTGGTCGGCCGGCCACTCCTGGGAAGGTTCACCACTGTTCCATGTTTTTGCCATTTGTGGATAATGGCTCTCACTGTGGTTCGCTGGAGTCCCAAAGCTTTAGAAATGGCTTTATAACCTTTACCAGACTGATAGATCTCAATTACTTCTGTTCTCATTTGTTCCTGAATTTCTTTGGATCTTGGCATGATGTCTAGCTTTTGAGGTGCTTTTGGTCAACTTCTCTGTGTCAGGCAGCTCCTATTTAAGTGATTTCTTGATTGAAACAGGTGTGGCAGTAATCAGGCCTGGGGGTGGCTATGGAAATTGAACTCAGGTGTGATACACCACAGTTAGGTTATTTTTTAACAAGGGGGCAATTACTTTTTCACACAGGGCCATGTAGGTTTGGATTTTTTTTCTCCCTAAATAATAAAAACCATCATTTAAAAACTGCATTTTGTGTTTACTTGTGTTATATGTGACTAATGGTTACATGTGTTTGATGATCAGAAACATTTTGTGTGACAAACATACAAAAGAATAAGAAATCAGGAAGGGGGCAAATAGTTTTTCACACCACTGTATATACTCTGTCCAAGTCCCTTTGTAATAATTCAACGGATTCTAGATTATCAGCCAATCCACCTAGCTTGGTATCATCTGCAGACTTGCCCAGCTTGTTACTTATGTTTCTATCCAAATCATTTATAATATTAAAAATAGCTGCAGCCCCAGCAATGACCCCTGTGGATCACCACTCTTAACATCAGCCAATTCTTCTAAGGTTCCTCACACTATCACATGCTGCTTCTTGTGTTTGAGCCAATTATGCATCCATTTACACACCACACCTTGAACTTTAAACTCTTTTAGTTTTATTAAACCATAATTGTATTATAAGATTGTTATTCCTCTTTCAATTATTGCACCATCACAACAGAAGCTCACTAATGTTTCTAATTTTACACAAAATGAAAATTAGTCTGAAGCTCCTCATTCTTTTCACGAAGTTAACATCTGTTGCCATATTTGTGCGATATTTTGAGGTGGAGTTTTCATTTAAATCTTTATTATGCACTTTACCAAACACACTGTGTGTGGCACCATGATTAGAACTGACGTGTCTTTTGGAATCCAGCTTTCTTGGTTTGAACTCCACATCTGGTCCAACCTGTGTGGTGTCTGCACTGTCTCCCGAATGACAAACACAGTGAAAAGGGCTGAAAGATATGCAAAATATAAAACCTCCATTTTTTCCATTTTAAAGGATGATTCACAATTTATTAACATTTTTTTTAAAACACATTTATATTAGTATAATATTTTAAAACATTTAAAACTTCATGGGTCAAATACTTTATCATTCGTTTTATTGTCATCTACATTTTGATATTCTGCACCATTCATGTAAGTGTATACTTGTTATCTACAGACAAATCCACCTTAAAAAGGAGAAGTGTCCGCATGTCTGTCTGTGTGTACGTCGAGGTGCTATGTCTCTGTCACTCCAAAAGGTGGAGCATCACAAATGTTTGTAGTAATAAAATCCATTGCATTTATCATTTCAACAGATGGCGCATCACAATCATTAACATTGCTTTTACAATTCCCATACCAAATAGCGCATAAACACAGACCTACGCATTGCATGGTGCACTGCAAACATTGATTGCTTAGATTTCAGCCCGTCTTAGGCGGGTAATACAGCTAGTTCTGAATATTACAATCAGTATACTTGCTAATTTTAATAAAAACAATACACAATAACATATCTGTTAGTGATAAAATTCCCAGTTTGGGGAACTGTGAACTGTGGCCTAAGGTATAGAGGGTAATAACTGCCCCACTGAGGCTCCTCACCTTATTAGGGAAGGCAGCGGCCTACTCCTCCCAACTTTGGACTATAAGCTTCCCTACTGGCCAACAGATACTCTGACTTCTGAATAACCACGCAAGTCTTTAGCACCCCATTCAGTACTGGGTTCCTGCCTGTTAATGTGGAGTGAGTGGTCGTCTTCCACAACCTTACCAAACACTGCTTATTTCCTTGTGCATCCAAGAGATAGTAAGTGACAGGCCACAAGGACATAGATGTGGTGTAGTGGGTCCACAGCTCAAGTCAAAAAGGCCACTTTTTAAATAAATAGTCGCCATACTCGCGCCTTAGGGAGGGGCGTGGTAGTGTGGCTGGAGCAGTTCCCGGGTGATTCGTGATGCAGACGGTCCTTGCTTAAGTGCACAAGTGAGGAGTCAGCCGCATCCGTAATTGTTGCCGGGAGCTGCAAATTGCCACACCTGATCCACGTCCCCGTAATATTTAATAGAAGTGTGAGGCGGATGAAAGGAAGAAAGAGAGAAAAAAGAGAAAGGGAGGTGAAAGGAGAAGGAAGCAGAAAGGAGAAAGCCGGTGCTTGAGTGAGTGAGAGCGCAAGCAAAAACAGGCACTGTTAAGGTGGAATGCAGCTGGTAGGAGAGCCCCAGAGGAGTGTTGGAGGGGGGCTGTTGGAAGCGGTCACTCCAGCTGAGCAGTTTAGAGGAGCTGGAGTGACCAGCAGCGGAAACGACTTGGCGCAGAAGGTAGCGGGAGCCGTGGAGGCTTTGGGCATATTGAGCACCAGCGTGAGCGCCCTGGCCGCTGGGAAAGGAACCCAAGTCTTGGTTCGGCTGGAGCCCGACGTAGCCGGGGATCAGAGGGCTACTGGACCAGAAAAGAAGGAGCTGCATTTGCTGGTAGGGCGACTCCCCTGTTGCGGGCCCAAATGGGAAAAGCAGGGGAGCCACCAGTAGAAGGCACCTGGCTTTAGTTTTAAAAGAAAGACTGCTTCCAGCCATTATTTTAACCTCAGTTTTTAAAGTATTTTTTTTCTAGTGTGTTTTTAACCTCCACAGTTCACTTGTTTTTATGGATTATTTATATAATGATTTATCTGAAGATTTCTGAGACACTGCACTATTTATTTGAACACTGTTTTGGTTGTGTTGATTTTAATAAAAGCACTATGCAATTTTTGCACCATCCCCTTGCTTCATTGTTGTGCCTCACTGTCCAGCTCATCGGTGACATTACTGACGGTGTCAGGTTCGTGAGCTCGGGAGCATGGAGCAGAACCCGCATTGTCACAATAGAGAGATGGTTCAGAATACATAATAGAAGTAAAATAAAAGTTCTTTAGTAAAAACCAGAAAATCAATCTGACTTTGGGTCTGAAGAAAAACAAAGTTAGAAACACTGTTGAAAAATCATTTGTTGTAATATCTTTACCAAAAACACACAAGACATTTCAGTGAACATATCCACAATCTTGGACAACAGGAGCTCTGTGCTGCTGGCCTTTAAGTCGTCACACTGATGAAGTCGCTCTGTGCAAATTCTGGGAGATGTCACCTAGAAAACCAGGAGTGCCTCCTAAACCACAGCTGCAGTGCCCAAGTGGTGCTGCGGGAATTTCAATTCATATCAAACATAATTTTGAAAACATAAGATTTTGTAAATGTACTTATTGTTTCTTTAAATTTCAAAACCTGAATAAACATCCAGAAGTTATCAAAGAAAATTTCTATTAATGAAAAAAAAAAATAATAACAACCACCTTGGTGAAATTGACGCTCCCACAAGCTCTGTTACTAAACTTTATAACAATCCCATGAACCTGTGGCCCACACCAAAACTCTTAACACAATGATCATAGTTGTAAAGTGTGGGCAGCGCCCTTTTACCCCACACAGGTACATTACCACTGTGAATGGTCCTGCCTGCCTTTCTTTATACAATTCTGGGCCATCCTGGTCCAATATATGGCCTTGGCAAGTTATTGCCAGTTTAACAACTCTGTTTATTATTTACTTAAAAAACAAATATTGTTGTGAATTAAGGCCTTGAAATATTTTCAATAAAATGTCTGGCTTTTGTTTAGGACAGCATATTCAATATCTAACAGTGAGGAGATCATTGACCTGAAAAGTCAGTATTGCACTGACACTTTGAAACCAATAAAACTTGTAATAAATATGAAAAAAACAAATGCCTGGTGTTGAGTAAAGCTTGCATAGAAGTTTTATGGTTTCTATTTCAAATGAATAAGTCCTCTCCCAAATAAAATTTTCAACAGATTAACAGGGTCCAGGAAGGACCTTTAATGTTTGTCTATAAAAATGTAACAAAATATGTCAAACCAGGGCTCAGGAAAGTCTGACGTCTGAATCATTTAATAAATATACCAGTACAAGACAATGATTAGATTTTGTGTACATTAAAGAACCATCAACAACAAATCAAATTAATAATATATTGAACAATTATTATAAAATGAAGTTGAATAAATCGGACTCTGCAGCTGCATGAATAAAAAAGTAGCACTTCCGGTTAGTGGAAATAACTCAAAAGTTGGTAAAGATCTATGCTTTGTACCTAATACTTGTATGCAGAATTTGGTTGAACTAACTGAAAGCGTACTCAAGCTATCATATTTACACACACAGAGACATAATTCCAAAAATGGTATTTTTGGAATCAGGGAGGTCTAAAACGTCAAGGTTCAACAAATTAAATAATAAAAAAAACTCTGTACTGTTCTCGTCCTTGGTGTTTGAACCAGAAACTAAACAGCAGCCAAACTCTACTTCTATTAATAGAGTCAGGAGATAGTGCCTTGCTCCAATTTTAATTTGATTTAATGAAGTTTGAGTGAAACTGAAAAGAAATACAAATTACTGATTTAAATAAACAATATTTTGCTCTATATTTATCAAATTAACTTAAAATACTGTAATATTTACAGGCTTTGCTTCAATGGGACTAACACTGACTAATCGTGAAACATGCTAACTATTGACTTCCTGTAATTCTATTTCCGCTTCCTTACAACTATGTACATGAATATTCATAAAGTTATATTAATATTCCTTTGAACATCAAACAGCTGTTCTGCAAGGCAGAACAGACTCAATGTGAAATGCTTGTATATGATGAGCAGAGAAAATAAAAGAGGAACAAAAGCCTTCATGCAGTTTGTGTCATTTAAGTGTGTTACTATGTAGTTACCACGAAGTCAGTACGCACACATTCTGTGTAGTGATGAGCAAACCTCGTGGAGCTCACTTCACTGTAAGTTTGGCAGAATCATGGAAATGTTGGCAAACGTCACCAAACTCTGAGGAATACATTGAAGTCAATGGGTAAGGAGGAAGAGAACTAGTTTTGCGTGGATTATTAATGGTACGGTGGTGTTTTAAGTATCCCTGGGGGTTAGGGAAAAATGTCTGCTGGATCCATTATTGTGGTCAAATATGTGGTATGAGCTTTGAGGCAGCAGTGGTAAACACTGTGCCATTGTGCTTCAAACATCAAAAGACACAGGCAGAACGAACATCACAAACAAAATACATCAAACAGCCACCAACTAGCAATAAGTAAATAAAATATAGATCATTGTGCTCAAAGAGTTTCATTGCTGGGGCACACATTGGCCGTGCCGCATAGCAGGTTTGTGACTGGCTTGTTGCAATGTTTGAGTCATGGCTCTGGGCAAATCAGGAATGTCTTTTTCATTTCCCATTTAAGCAAATCCAGCCACTGTAAAAAAAAAAAAAAACACCTCACACTGTTTCTTTCCATTTCAACTAGTGTGGTGTGGGACTGAGATAAGTCACCCATTGTATGGCATTACTTGAGTCCTAATATGGGATCCTCAGGTGGTTCCCCATGTGGTGGGTGCGAGAACACGCTGTATCAGTTCATGCTCTCAACTTCTCTGTCAATCTGTGCAGAACTCATGGATTTAACGCACAAAGACTTTAATCATCTCAAGAAGTTCACTCACAATATCCACAAATTTGGACACAGAATCTAGTACACCCTGTTAAATAATGTCTGGGCAACAATGCAAATTCCTGCTGTCACGCTGAAGCAATGATTGGCGATAACTAATGTAGAAGAAAAACAAAATAAAACCCACAAGGATACCTTAATTCTGTTTAAACTTGTTTTGGCTGTGCCTGCCCACTAACTAAGACATTCTGTACTATTTGCACCCAGGACATTTACCAAGAGAACGATTAGATAATGACAATACCCTTTGTTTAGTTCATAATATGAATTTATGTACAAGAAGCATCTCTGTAGATATAGATGTGTACCAAAGACCTTTAACCTGTTTAAATTACCTTTAGATAAACTGGACAAAAGATAAAGGTGTGCTTAAAGATTATACGATTTATTTGTATGCTGATTGGTGCAAACTAATGGACCTCTTAACTCTGCTATGCAAATGAACCTAACTTAAGATCATTGCTTTGTTATATAACTCGGTCTTGTCGGGGTGAAATGAGTGGTGCACAGAGCAGTCTCCCTCAACCTTGTTGTAATAAAAGACATCCAGCAGGTGGTGCCGTTTGGAAAGGTGTTTTCAGCTATTCTTTCTTTATGATACTAATTTGCTTTACTGTAACAGCAGCATTTGCAAATGACACACAAAATGGTGGCTGTGCTGCATCAGAAAACGAAGAACAAATTGATGTGTAAACATCAAAATAATAATGATACATTTTAATCACAAAGTCAAAATGCAGAGTTATAAAACATAATAATAAAAATGAATTGTACACAGAAGGAAACCCCAAAAATCATGACAATGCCACACAATTGTTTCTGAAAGCTGTTTGTCTGGTGTTTTGTTTCGCCTGCAAATGCAGCCAGTGACGTCAAGTGAGGTACAAAACGGAGGTTTGGTTGCCAAACAGTTTGTTTTTAGTTCCTAGTTTTAGTTTTTTTTTTCTTTCTTTTATTATTGGTTCTCTGGCATTTTCTTCTTCACCTTGTAATTAATTAGCTCTTCCCGAACAAAGAAGCTTGTTGAGATAGGACAAACCACTTGGCAGAGACAATAATATGATCTTTGTATAGATTTATTCTACTATTTGAATGCTTTCTCTCTTTAATTTATCAACAGTTTTTGAAAGTGAACAGCACTAAACACAGGAAGCAAGCTACCAGATAACAAAAATAATTTCTAGATTTTACCCATGAGGTGCATACATGGTGGACTGTTAAGAAAATTCAAAAGACGATTGACTAAAGTTTAACACTTGTAAGAATAATAACTTTAAAAACCTGCAGCCGGCTAAAACCAAACATCTCATGCAGCTGTAATCTGCAATTTAAACCCAAGAATGCTCACCAATACTAAATTCACCAGGCACTCATACAGCATTCAGTTTGTGAATTAGAGCAAAAAAAAAAAAAAAAAAAAGCTCTGTACACTTAGCTTTGTATTGGGGCCAAGCTGAGAAAGAGAAAGGAGGATTAAACAAGCATTAGGTCACACGGGCCGCTCTTAAAGAATCAGTTCATTTACTTTTGCTTCTCCGGAAAGGTCACAATTGAGTCGATATTGTCCTTTTAATCTTGTCCAACATCAACTGCCATTTCTTAAAGACAGCAGTGTGCACAATTAAACAGCATGAGTATGAAGTTTATTTCTCACTGCTGACCCGCAGTCTGTCAATGAGTGTCATGTACTGATTGGCCTTCTCTCATTTAAAAAAAACATCTATTGTTAGGGTTTTACTGATAACCATCCAAAGAAATGGGTATGCATCATAAAAATCCAACAATAAAAACCTTAAAGGTCATTGAATCCAATTTAAAACAATAATTTAATTAATGACTCAGTCACAAATGAGGTATTTTGATACAGAAGGAATACTCAGAAAATTAAAACAAGACAAGAAAACCATAAATAAAGTTACAGATTATCCATAAAACCTCAAAATCTACAAAAAAATTAACACAAAGAACAAGGGATAAGGACTAAATTCTAACTCAAAACCTTAAGTCAAGTTCAAAATTAGCACGTAAAATATACAGGAAACTGTTATTTGCTATAGCTTTGTACTAATTAATTTTAAAATGTAATCATAGTCAACTATTTTGAGTTTGCTTTCAGGAGATTATCATATTCAATTCACTTTTCCCTCTCATTACCATGCCATGCCATGCCATGCTCTCATGCCATCTGTTTCTACCATTCCATCTAAGGACCAAAGAGTAATCAACATACTAAGACAGAGAGCCACCTTGCAGCCTATTATCCAGATTGTATTTTTTGCCACACTAATTGCGCTCTTTTTAAAGTGCACTTTGAGCACTTTACCTTTTCATGTCAGAAATATGTGTGAAAATACACCTCAGTGTTCATGACCCTCCATATAATCACAGAGTAAAGCTAAAAACAGGGGGAAACCCAATACCCCACCCTAATACAAGGGCTATAATAAAAACCCCTATTACATGAAAGTAACATTCGGCAGTTGGTGTGGTATACTGGCTAAGCCAATCCCCAACTCACTGAGTGACCCTAAATAACTCATTTAATGTGCCTATGCTTTAACTACTTTAGTAATATTTTTATGTATTTTTTATAGTTGGACTTATCTGATTATTTTATTAACCAGATATGTCACTTGCTTTGTTTTGTCGTGCCTCTGCAAAGTGGTTATTTCAGATTGAAAAAGTGTTGCTGAAAGACGAAATGGAAAGCATTTTCATGAAAATAACAGGAAGGCTTCAAAGTATGAATACAAATGTCAAACTGTTAATACAGGGGAGGCACAGAGTTTATAATTGTTCTCCACATTTCTCGCTTTCCTTATCTCGCTGACCATTGGTGGCACATCACAGTTTACTAGTTTGCCAATGAAGTTGTTATGTGATAAATTTGGTATCTTTTGGTAGTTTTCACGATGCTTGTACAAACAATATTACTTAACAAGCTCAGCTCAGCAGTGTCCAACGAATCTCAGTTGTCTTTATTGCATGGTTCATCTTGCATTCTGTCATTAAAGGAGTCATTTGTTACTCTATCCAAACGTCTGATTCTGTAATACTTAATAAAAAAAACTGTTCAGGCTTTATGTGAGCTTATTGTGAACTCTCACTTTCATACAGAAAGTTCATGGACTGGTATACTGCTTGTAAGATGCATTTCTTGATGGTGATTGAGATGATTTGAGAGAGGAATGCGATTTTCATTTGCCTATTAGATTTTCTCAATGCTACCACTGATCTTAAGCATTTAAAATTATCAACCCATGATATTTATTGCCTGTTAGGTTTGATGTTGGAGTTTAACTGCTGATTGTTCTATGCTTCTGTGTGTTTTCATGTTGACTTATAGGTATGCATCTGTCTTTTTGATGTTGATTTCAAGATCTACTTCTTTAGCTAATGCAGCCATTGCCATACAATAAGCTGGGATTGTGCTCTTTCCGTGCTTCCTTCAGGTAAAGTTATATCATCACCAAAGTCTAAATCGAAGAAAGATGCAGATGAACATGATTGCCATGGCTTGGTAACTAAACCAGATACTCAACTGTGTGTGTGTTGCACTTCATCGTGTTTGAGAACAAAATCCATAATCACAATGATGATGTAGAGGAAACGCGTGAATGTACTACCTTGTAGAAAAGCTGTTGTAATGGCTAATTCTTTTGAGATTTTACCCTCCAGTTTAGTTAGGAATAACTTACTATTACTGAGTGTAAGAGAAAGCAGAAATCATAACATGATATTCCTTCTCTTTTTTCAAAGAACCAACTTTGTAAACTTTATGCAAACTGACTTTAAACAGGAACTAAACGTGAAATGCTACCAGAGCAGGTCTGAAGGCTTACAGGTAACAAAGGTTCATAAGAACAGTACCCAAAAGATGGTGCCTATCTATATGTGTGTTACCAACCCTTACAAATTAAATTTTTTTTTTCTCTCGTATTTATGGATTTAGGGCCAATCTAGACAGACTGAGACTCTAGAAAATGGAGATGAGTGTTAAAAGAGCTATGCAACATGCTTATTAAGCCTCACCTGGAGTAGTCCTGTGGGCTGTTTTAGTCTCCATATTACAAAAAAAAAAAAAAATATGGAGTCCAGAGAAAAGCGACCAGGCTGACCGCAGAGCTGTGAGGCATGAGCAGTGAAGGAAGACAGAAGGAGATGAACCATTTAAATTTATGCAAATTGATATTAAGAGGTGACATGACTGAATTATTCACACCTACGAGAGCAACTACCTATGGTGCATCTGAGCTGTAAATTTTAAAAGGACATAGGTGCAACTGGTTAAAGGTCAAATTCACACAAAGAACTCCTGGAATAAGTCACCAAGGACTGTGTTAGTCATTAGTACATTGCAGACCTTTAAAACTCAACTTGGTGTTATTTTGTAGAAATAATGTGAACAAGCTTTGTTGGGTGATGCCAAAATTGTTTTGGGTGCATATCAGTTAGACGCCCATGAGGCTGCAGCATGGGCACAGCTACTCGCTGCCTGTAGTTGGTTTTGTCATTTAAAAACCCAGTAAATTTATGTTTTATTTTGTTTTTACCAGTCAGTTATGATGGTTATCAAACTAGTTATTTACATAAAATTGAAAGTAAAATAAATTCAATGTAAACACCATGGACTAGCAAACGGTATGAAACACTGAATCTTCATTCACTGCAAAGCTTTCAAGCGCTGTACCCTTAAAAAAAAGCACAAGTAATACATGACGTGCATTAACTTGAAATCCTGACCGTTGGGGTTCTGATGTAGGGTTTGTCAGTGGTAGGAGCCATTGCTTTTGTATGTTTCCACTGATTTTTAACTTCATTACTCTCATACAAGTTAAATTCAATGCAACGATCTTACTGTAATAAAATAAAAAGCTCATAAAAAGTTACATACTCTTCACTTTGATCACAACCTTCATTAAAATGCCTGGTTTTTTCCCACATCTTTATGGAATATTCAGTTCTTAGGGACTCCTCCGATACTTCTTTTATACCCATTGCTTTTGCAAATTTGGATGCTCCTTCTCCAGCAAGACACACATGGTTTGTCTGTCAGCACAAGTAAAAACAAAACAAAAAATAGTCAAATAAATGAAAGTAAAACCCTATTGTCATTTTTTTTTCCATTTCTTCAATGTCTAATTTAGGTTAACATGTTTTAATACATTCACTTCTATGGTAAGCATGCTAGCAGGACCCATTTGATCTGTAGGATTGGTTTCAAGCCAGATTGTGGACATTTAAGCACAAGAAGGAACTTCCAAAAAAAAAAAAAAAAAAAAAAAGCTTTCTAGGTGGCACAACGGCACATTCCTGTCACATCAACGTCGTCAATCTCAGCAGCACAGCTCTGGACATGGTCGAGTTTCTCCAGTCATGGCTGTCATGCTCAGGTTTGTGTCTACTAAAACTAAACATACTTCTTACTCCAACCTATGACATATGACAGCATATGTAGTGAAAAAGTAAAGTTGGAGCATGGCAGTGACATTAGCTTTTACACTGTAAAATAATTGTCTCTGTTTTCGTTAGATGATGGCTTCAGATTAATCTCAAATTGAGATGTGATCTTTGGATTCTGAAGTGTTCCATTTATTCTTGACACAAATCAGTTTTACGTTTCACATTTTACCACTTAATGCCAGACATTTTAATACTGGAGGACTGCAGTGGCTGCAGGATTTTGTTCCTGTTACTTTCTTTATTATTAACCTATTAGTGCTGCTAAAGCAAAACAAGTACATTCCATTTATTTTAATGGATATGTATTGTAACTGGAAGGCCGCCATGTTCACTCCAAACAATTTCTTAATTAGAAGACACATTTTGCTGTTTAAGACACACACATTATTTAATTCTAGGGCTTCTTTGTGCTCTTATTCTGTCACATCAGGTAATTCCAAAACTGTTAGCTCATTTCAAATCTCACTGCTGTTTAGCTAAAAGGAACAATTAAGAGTTCTAAATCTTAAAAAGCAAGTCAATTAAAGGATAAGAATGGCATTTTTCAGGTCAAACTTGATTCTTCACAATCATGTTATGTATTAACTTGCCACATTAAATTGCATTCTAAAGTGAAGCATATTTTATACATTTAAAAAAAAACAAAAAAAAAAACTAGTCGGCCCGTGTGTTTTACAATTAATCTAATGGGTACCAGGATCTAATTCTACAGATAAGCCTTAAAACTTAACCGGATTTGTCAACTTTGAAGTGGTCAAGGTTTCAATTTAGGAAAACATGCCTTCTAAACGTGTGGGGCATGTTTATAACAACAAAAATTATTCATAATTAATACATTTAATCATGGATTCCAGTTAGTAATTTGTCGAGGAAAGGATGTGATTCTTGCTTGTTTGTCTGTTCGCAGCGGGCACCATGACTGGAGTCACGACAACTTGCCCTTTGCCAGGCTCTATTCCATTTATAATCGTATTTTGGCTTCTGAAGTTCAGCAGTTATGTTCAGTCATGGAGCGTAACAACAGATGGATGTGTGCTTCATTTGATTATTTTTTTCCTAATCAGCACCTACTTTTAACCCATTACATTCTGTGTTGTCATTCTACAAAGCCTAAAGAGGGAGATTTACGAGTCATCAAGTGGAGGTGAAGTGACAAGAGCACTTTCACTTGAAAAAAAATACAAAAAATACACTGTGTGCACAATTATTAGGCAAGTGAGTATTTTGACCATATCATCATTTTTAATGCGTATATTCCAACTCCAAGCTGTATTAACTTGAATGCTTATTGGATTTAAGCACGTCAGGTGATGTGTATTTGTGTAATGAGGGAGGGTGTGGCCTAAGAAGATCAACACCCTATATCAAGGTGTGCAGAATTGTTAGGCAGCTAGTTTTCCTCAGGCAAAATGGGCCAAAAAAGAGATTTAACTGACTCTGAAAAGTCAAAAATTGTAAAAAGTCTTTCAGAGGGATGCAGCACTTTTGGAATTGCTAAGATATTGGTGTGTGATCACAGAACCATCAAACATTTTGTTGCAAATAGTCAACAGGGTCGCAAGAAACGTGTTGAGAACAAAAGATGCAAATTAGCTGCCAAAGATTTGAGAAGAATCAAACGTGAAGCTACCAGGAACCCATTATCCTCCAGTACTTTCATATTCCAGAGCTGCAACCTACCTGGAGTGCCCAGAAGTACAAGGTGTTCAGTGCTCAAAGACATGGCCAAGGTAAGGAGGGCTGAAACCCAACCACCACTGAACAAGAAACATAAGTTGAAACGTCAAAACTGGGCCAAGAAATATCTGAAGACAGATTTTTTTCAAAGGTTTTATGGACCGATGAGATGAGAGTGACTCTTGATGGACCAGATGGATGGACCTGTGGATCAGTAATGGGCACAGAGCTCCACTCCAACGTGGAGGTGGGGTACTGGTATGCGCTGGTATTTTTAAAGATGAGCTAGTTGGACCTTTTTGCATTGAAGATGAACTCAAAATCAACTCCCAAACCTACTGCCAGTTTTTTGAAGACACTTTTTTAAACAGTGATACATGAAAAAGACCATGATTTTTATGCAGGCCAATGCTCCATCACTTGCATCGAAGTTCTCCACTGCGTGGCCAGCCAGTAAAGGCCTTAAAGATGAAGGAATAATGACATGGCCCCACTTCCTCATCTGACCTAAACCCTATCAAGAACTTGTGGGCACTTCTTAAACTTTAGATTTACAGGGGAGAAAAACAATACACCTCTCTGAAGAGTGTCTGGGAGGCTGTAGTCACTGGTCCACAAAAAGCTGATCGTCAACAGATCAAGAAACTGACAGACTCCATGAATGGAAAGGCTTATGACTGTTATTGGAAAGAAGGGTGGCTATATTGGTCATTGATTGACTGATTTATTTTTTTTGAAATATCAGAGATGTTTATTTGTAAATTTTGAGGTGTTTGTTTATTATTCTCACCATAACAGATGAAAATAAACAAGTGAGATGGGAAAATTTTCATTTTTCCTTTAGTTGCATAATAAATCTGCACACTAATAGTTGCCTAATAATTGTGCGCACATATGTATTCCCCTGATGATGTTCACACTCACATTTCCGTTGTGAAACATTCAGGTTTCAGGTTTATTAACATTTTGGATTGACTGATAGCACTGTGTTTGTTCCATATTAAAATTAATCCTCAAAAATACAACTTGCCTAATAATTGTGCACACAGTGTATCTTTAAAATTAAGGCAATGAAGTCTGTTCCATAAGCAGCAGTAAATGGTTATTAATCTAGAAAATGTCTGTAATACGGAAAAACCTGCTGTCACTGAGACCCCCCAGGGTCCAAATTTGACACTTATATTCTAACAGGTACCTTATTAGTATTTATACTGCAATTGTTTTTTTTCCTGTACTTGTGACTGTCATTAGCTGTGAGTCGGTACTAAAATGTGGTCAGGTATTCTTTAGCTTAAATATCCTGACCAAGGAACTTATGTCCCTTTTCTGAACTGTTTGTAGTAAAGTACTATTTTTTCAGACCCTGTGTTAGGCATTTATGTATTTTCTTGTTAATATTGTTCTGTTTATTTATGTATTACCTACTGCCTGTATGTAGGTTAGAGTGGTGACTCTGAGGCTAGGGAAATGTGACAGCAATTGGAAGGTTGCCAATTCAAATCCCATAAATGACAGAAGTGACTCTACCCCATAGGGCCTTTGAGCAAAGCCCTTAACCTGCAATTGCTTCGTCCTGGGTATCATGTTAACCTTCATCCAGTCCTGCAAGCAGGTCCTCCAACTTACAGGGAAAACTTGGGGGTTGGTGGCAGGACTGGCACTCCAGCCACTGTAAAAAAATCTCACACCGTTCTAGTGTGGTGCTGAGGTGTTACCTGCTGCCCTCAGGTCCCAATCCAGGTGATTTGTCGTGCAGTGTTTGAGGCAACGCGCTCTCAACGCATGCTCCCAACCTCACTCTCTCTCTCTCTCTGTATGTATGTCATGTTTTCTGTGTTCTTTTGAGTTTTGTGGGTGGAACCCTAAGAGGCAGGGCCACCCGATGTCACGATTGAATGGCCGGCCTTGGGGAGTGGATACCTCATTGTCGTTCAGTACTCGAAATGAAAAAGACATTTTGTGTTTTCTGGTTCTGGTTTTATTGCTTTTGTTTTTTTTTTTGGTTTCTGACTTCTGGAATGTGGGCTTGGAATTGTTAATTGTGGGTTGCCTTTCCAGGCATACGTTTTTGTTTCTTTGTCATTTTGTATTCTGCTTTAGCCGATTTAAAATAAATTCTTCATTTATAAAGATTCCTTTGCTGGATGTGTCTGTCTAGCCAGAGGTTTACCATTTCCGTTCCATAAAGAAAAATTTTTACATATACTTTGGAATGTTTGAATTATTTTTGAACTGTTGCAGCCAAATTTTCCATTTTTTTCTTTTTTGGTCTGCATAGGCCAAAGCCTACCTGTTCAGTTTGGGGTCAGGCTGCCTAGGGTGAGGCCTATTTTTGGGAGGCCAGGGAAGGCACTGACAGTATAATTTTTTTGTTGGATTCTCAGAAATATGACCTCACCCCTCTAGCACATCAGTACACAAAAATGTATTTACAAGAGCTCTCACACAATGAGACAACAAAATAAAATATTTACACAATGTAGCCATATCTTTCCAGGTTCCTATGGCACGTCAGGATTCAGCATGAGGCAAACGCATAAGAAAAGAAATTCCATACTCTCATAAAGTTCATTTTAAGCCTTTTAGGGTGGATGTCGACTTTTGTCAACACAACGGTTTAAGTGCAGATGTTGACTAAAGTCGACATTCGGGACTGAGGGCAAAAAAAAAGCTGTAAATGTCGATAAAACTCACCATTACGCCACAGGTAGACCCTCTTTGCCAGGAGGACTGTTAGACTCGTTGACGTCAAATCCCTGCATGCATGCGAGTAGCGTAAACAATGTCTAGAATGGCACTGACATCTGGCCACAGAGCTAAGTGAATACACAATGTAAAATACTCCATGTGTATTATTTATTTATCTATTTATTGCACGTTATTGCTGAATTGGACTCTAACTTATCCAACTCCTATTTTGATGCAAGTGTAGCTGACGCACCTACACAGACATAGATCTCTGGGAGGCAAGTTGACTACTGGGCTTCATCAAATGAGAGGCATGCTAGTGGTCACTACGGATTGACACAGTAGTTAGGGCTGCTGCTTCTCAACTATAAATTTGTGGGTTTGAGTCTCCACTTGGGCTAATAGTATGGTGTGCAGCGCTGAACTGGTCAGAAACTGGATGGACAAACACTCTTGAAAAATAAAGGAGCCGAGTAGTTCTTCAGAGCAGTGCCATAGGGGAACCATTTATGTTTCCCAAAACATGCAGCCACTGGAAGGTTCCAGACAGAACCTGTATTTATTTTGATCCGTAACAGGCTCTATACAGTGAATAACCATAATTACATGGTAACACATTTGTGAAATACCAATGACTCATGATTTTTTTATACGACTCTTGCTGCATACAATCACACATGCTAAGTCTAGGTTTTCTTAATTTGTTAGTGTCCTGCTACATAGCCTACTATACATTAAAGATTTTTGCTTTGTTTCAACATATTACAAAGTTTTTCAAAGCACAAAAAACCTGTCCCACAATCAAATGGTGCTTTGTCAAGCAATAGTTCTACAAAGAACCACACAACCCAGTAAAGAACCATAAAGTGCCTGTGGAGGAATGAGTTTAGGGTAAAATAGAATTTATCTTAAAGAAATAGCATAAAGGGTTAATAAATGTCAGAAACCTGTTCCGGCATATCAGGACACCAGAAAATGGTCAAGTGAAAAATACAAAGACGTGAAACACATAATGCACTGAAAGATGACTAAGAGATGACAAAGAAATCAACAGATATCCTGTGAACAACCAGACTGGATACTTGTTGTAAACACATACATTTCAAGGGTGATGGCTCAACCCAAAAGGAATTAGAAGAACCGGAATATAATAAAATAGACATTTAGTCATTTATTATTAATTTGGTTGTAAACCAACAAATCAACCAAAGTAAATGTATGCACTGATTGACACTGTTAGTATCATATTCTTTGTTTTATTAGCTAAATCAGTACTGAAAGAGCTAAACAATGTTTTTTGACCACAATTACATCAGACCCACACCAGAAACTGTGCTGCACCAGGCCAATAAAATAAATAAAAAGTAACGTCCACCTTCCCAGGCTGCTGGAGTGCTGCGAGTTTCTTTACATACATGAAGTACACTATCTGCATTTAACAGCACCCCTATTACTCTTAAATTCAGGGTATACAGCATATAAATATAACATTCCAACCTTACATCACTGACTCAAAACAAGTATTACTCAACTACTCATACCTTTGTGTTTTCATACCTTTTCCATTACAAGTCTGGAGAGTGTAATGGGATTTGCAATTCTTCTGACTGCAGCAACGGCTCCACAATCCAGCGTTCTTCCATCAACTATAAGGGCATCCATTTCCACATCCTTCAACTCATTCAAAGCAGAACCACAGCCTACAGGTAAAGCATTAGTAATGAAATTTCAGAGCAAACAAAAAATGGTGAGAGGGGAGCTTGATGTTTATTGAATGTCAAATTAATAAGGCAATAAAGGTATTGACCAGTGTGACAGATGGCCGGGACGCCCCTTCACCACATCTGCCAGGGGGACAAGGATGGGAAGCCTAGTATCTCCACCTGGATGCTAGGTGGCAGCAACCCTGGGTTGCAACGGTGCCTCCGACTCCCCCAGAGCTTCATGGTGGTTGGAGTTCTGTGCAGCTCTGTGAGGTTTCGCAAGGGGGTGCTGCAACAGAAGCGGCTGGTCCCTTTTGGGCACTGGTTTCGCCACACCTGGAAGTGCAGCTGGAGGCCAGCAATCAACCACCTGGAGCACTTCTGGGTGCCCGATAAAAGGGAGCCAGAAACCACCACTCGAGAGCCAGAGTCGGGAGGAGGAGGACTAAGCTTGGGGAGGAATGATGGTAGAAGAAGAAGAGAGAACTGTGTTGTGGGTCTTTGTTGTGCTTTGGGACTGTGTTGGGCTGTAGGACACGGGGAAGACGTGCCCCACGGCTGAAAAGAAAATAAAGAAAGGTTTTCTTTTTTTACATGCCTCCGTGTACACCTTTGTCAGGTCAGGCGCCTATATAGCGCCTTTATATTACACCAGTAAAAAAAACTTGAAGAACTAAGTATACAGACAGTATATCACATTTCTATCTTTTAAATCAACAGCAACATCTACTTTGTACTACATATTAAAATGTTAAGGCCTGTGTGTGTAACTGGTCCCTATGAACAACCTGATTGGTCAGTTTGGGTTTCGTAACCCAATCAAAAGAGGAAGTGTGAGTATCAGACACACAAGTAGGAGAACTAAATGCTTGGGAGGCACACTGTGAGTTGCCTTTAAAGACAAGAAGCATAAATGCAAATAGGATGCAAGCAAGGCGTCTCAAGTGGCAAAGCTTGAGTAGCAGACTTTACAGGAACGTGTCCATGAGAAAGAATGTCGGTCAAGAGAGGTTCAGGCACACAAGGATACTAAGGAAAGGCACTGAAGACATGCGTGCGGCAAGAGTTATCTAATATTTTTACATTTGTTCTATTAGCTGTCTTCAACGTAGCTAGTTATTAATAAAAGACATGAGTACAAATCAATACAACAAATGACCAGCAGGTAATTACCAGCATTATAGATCGGATTGTTTTCCATGTGAATCACGGCTGCTTCTGCTGCATCAAGAGCACTGCCCCCTTGCTTAAGGACATGGTACCCAGCAAGTGCTGCTTCCTGGACTCCGAGTTTGCAGAATTCTTCACATGTTAAAGCTGTACCTGCTCCCCCATGAACAACGACAACAGGAACCATTGCAAGAGGTTACTAACTGAAACGGAAATACATCTTATTTAGTTGGATGTTTTAGATTACTAATGAATTTCAATATAGATACCAACAAACTGAATATTATACTTTTTAAAAACATTTTATGCAGTTGATGATGATGATGAATGAATATTAAGTATCAAGTGAACAGAATAATTTTATATCTTAAAAGAAATAAAATGGAAATGTTACTGCTTTGCATAGATTTGTAATTTTCAATTCACAAATTATAATTAGTAGCATTCCATTTATGTTATATTTTAGCAGCACAAAGTTTAAAGATCGGTTTTCTTAAGTGTATAGCTTAACAAATCAGCTAATGGCCACTATCCTCATTTATCACTGAATACTAACACATACATACATTAACACTGAAGAAATCATTCAGCACACTTGTGTTAAGAAACACTGCTGGGACTCCTTTATACCAACAGCAACATGTCTGTATACTGGGACTGGGACCACGAACTCAGACATTTTCGCTTTTTAATTTTCTTGCTTTAAAGTCATTCTAGAGTGCATTCAGCCCATAGTGTTTGTGTATATATATTAACTCATATTTACATGGAAATTACTGATACCAATACAAATAAGTGAATAATCTTTAAGGGTGGCCCTTAATTTATGTTTTGCAAAGTTAAATAATTGGTGTGCCAATTCCTTGGCAAGGCTGCCTCACAGTTTCGGAGTGCGGAGAGTTTCTCATGGACAGATTTTGTGGCAGCCTCTCCTAAAAACATAAACCCCATTTCAAAATCTCAGGTTCTTTTCCCGTAGACCCTACAGTTATATGTCACACCTCTATTGCTACTCTTGTTTGCCTATTCTTACATTTGCCAACCATTTGAGATACGCCGTTCACAACTGCAATGCTCTAGCTCCCAGGAATATGGTCTACTACCTTCTGTTAGTCGCTCCATCAGACTTCACTCAGGTGCAACAGTAACTGTAGCTAATCTGTTGGGAGCGTCCCCCTCACCCCTGTCTGACCCAGCAGAAGGAGGAACTTGGTTCCCTGCCGCTGGTGGCAGAATAGAGCACACATGCAAGTGGGAAAGCTTAATAAGTTTGCATCTTTAAACATTATCCAGATAGCTAGTATAGCAATTCACAAAGATTGTCCTGTAGTTCTGTGAAGCAGATGAAGATCAGTAGCACATCCGGTATGTGTGCCAGCATCCCGACAGACATCGCCTTGCTTTACTTGAAACTTTTGGTAGTGACTCTTAAGCATTCTTGGTTTGAATCTCCTCTCTGATCAGCTCATTTTTTTTGAACGCTAATAGTTATACTTAGTTGTGATCCTGTTCCTGAAATGAATCTTCCTTATGTCAGGGTTCATGTGGTAGATGCAGAAACATGCTCTATCAGTGCCTGCACTCTAAACCGATGGGGGCAGGCAATTCCCATGGTTAATCCCATCCTGTTTCAGCATTAGTCTGCCTATCTCCTTCTGGGCCATTCACCAATGAAAACACTCTGGAACAACTCATCCCCCTGTTACTTTGTTTAGCTGTAGCCTGTTCCTGCCAGTCTGGCATTGTGTGGTCTTCCTGTAGAGGATGACGTAAAGGCTTATGTAAGCCCAAGCACAGTCACCTTTGCCAAGTCAAACCGGTCTGATTCTTGCTTCATCCCCAATGGCATAAATTTCAGATAATGAGTCAGTCCCACATGGTTAGGCAGACATTGAAGCACAATACAGTAAAACATCCTGAAACGCTATCTCATATTATGTTTGGCTTGTCTTGCTTACAAATAAAAGGCATACACAACACTGATCAACTTATATGCTGGAAATCACACTTTTTACACTCCACTATGCAAGGTTCTTTGCTCTCTACATTGTGTTTCAACCTAGACCGAATCACTGGCTGTGTACCATCTGTGTATTGTCCCCGTACCCACATGGAAACTTCTCAGAGGGCAACATCCTACACCCACCCACATTACGCTCAATTGACACTCTGAGCTAGCACAGTGTGTGTGTATCTGGGCACATGAGTGTGCCCTGTCAAGAACTAGTGCCAGCTTCATGCTGCCAGGACAGGCTCCATCCTCCTGCAACCCTATAGTTAAATTAATGATATTCAGGAAGTCAAAGATGAATACTATATAGAAAAATATGTAGATGTACTGATCTTCAGTGTTTGTAGTACTGAAGAGGCCGATCTGTTCCAAATGTTCAACAAAAATGTCTACGAAAGCAATTACCAACTCAAACAGTGCAACCATCTCTGATCATAGCAGTGAAATTAATGGAAACATGACTAATAATTCAACTAATGTTTAACAAATTGGTGGAGAGGAGCACTTTGGGGACTCCAAAGACAACCTGATGTTATTTTAGACAATCTAGGTGAATATAATGGGTGAACTTGTTGAGCCGAGTGGCCTGTTGTCATCTCAATTATTCTAATGTTCTGAAAAGTTTAACCGTACAACAATCTGATTAATTCTCACAGTTACACATATTTATACATGTTTATATAGTAAACACGTTTTAGATCTTAATATTACTCTTCATTATTGCTAGTTAAATATCACATTACAAGTGATTCCTTCATCATCCATTTATGCTATGCAGTTGATGTGCATACTTTTCATAAAAATCTAACAGCATGGTGAGGTTTGTCAGCTTTCTGACGACACATTTCATAAGGTTCACCAATGAAGTGAATGAATTACATTTATTTGGCCGGCTCCTTTATCCAAAGCGACTTACACCATCCGAGGTACAATTGTTTACATTTATTTTTCCAGTTGAAGCACCGGCGGGTCAAGGGACTTACTCAGAGGCACACAGTGTCAGTGGCGGGATTTGAACCCACATCCTCAGGGACTGAAATACAAAGCCTTAAACCAGCGCGCCACACTGCCTGCATGATACTGACATGAATTACCAGCTTGAATTGCTGAGCTATAAAGTGCCAGACAGCTGAACGCCTTCATATTCACATATGACGGCGCTACATTTACATGTGATGACGCTTGTTCAGGTTTTGCTCCTCTGGACCACGAAAACTGACTGAAACAGCAGCAAACCGCGTTAATTAACTGCACTTTTCAAAAATACCCAACCAAACAAAGTTAGTCAAACCAATATAGCAGGCATGGGTATAGTTGGAACAGAAACTGACTGGATAATCTGAAATAAAGGCCTTCTGGGGCTTACTGTTATGATAATTACCTGCATTTTTATCTCTCTTTAATATTGTTTTTTATCAGTATGCTGCTGCTGGAGTATGTGAATTTCCCCTTGGGGTTAATAAAGTATCTAATTATAACATTTGAAGTTTAAAAAGCCATAAATCCCACACCACAGATTCCCTGTCTTATACGTGGAGGGGCTGCTAGCTTTTTCTAGTAAGAAACCAATCAGTGAATTAACAAAACGTGCTATTATGCAGTTCTTTGGCTTGTCAGTGCTTTCTTTCTGTCTTGTCAGACATTTCTAATATTGTTCTTTTTGCTTAATTGTTTTCATATATTTCTGCATTGCCCTACAAACACCTCTCCATCCATTTCACATCCTGCTCTTCAGTAAATGAATACAGCACACTTTCCAAAAACAGATGAAACAAGCCAACTCTACACTGAAGGGGAGCTGCACAGATGATCACAAGATGACTGCTTTACATGCATCAAGGACCTTCACGCAAAAAAGCAAAAGAACAAATGATCAGATATGCAAATGTTGTCACTCATAGTTCAGTGAGTCTCAGCTCAACGCACTTTTTAAAGTTCTGGTTTAGGGCCAACAGGATACACGCTGCTCCTCTGTCACTCCACGTTGACCTGCTCATCACTTTTGAGGGACACCTCTGGATGTTGGACCGGTGTGCAGCTTCTTATTGTTAATTAACACTGGGATTATTCTTAACAGACAAAAAATTACAGCATATTGCACTTTATGCTGCATTTATGTAAAGTTTATTTTTCTTAGCAACAATAAACTATGTATCCATTTTAGTGCCACTGTTTTTCAAGTTAGAAAAGACTCCAATGGTATGGCCAAACCTCTTTAATTAAAGGAGAAGTTCGGTAATTTTCCAAGTCAAAGTTATTTCCTCATAAACATGGTATCTATGCATTGGCCACACTGAAACATGTTCTAAAGTTAAGCGTTTACTATAAATAAAATAAAAAAAAAAAAAAAAAAAATCTTCCCCTCACTGATGCTTTACAATGGAGGCTAATGGGGCATGGGGTATCACCAGAAAATAAAAGCTTAAAGATGTACCGATGAAGCAGCAAAAGTTTCAGTGCAAGAAAACGCTCCATCCGACACAGTTTGTGATAACAAGAGAGATCTGGTAAGAATAATTTAATCACATATTCCTGGCACTATTTCTCTCAAGGTAATGATAGGTTTTCTCTCGTGTGAGATCCCACATAAATCCATCCATTATCCAACCCGCTATATCCCAACGACAGGGTCACAGGGATATGCTGGAGCCAATCCCAGCCAACACAGGACGCAAGGCAGGAAACAAACCCCAGGCAGGTCGCCAGCCCACCACATGGCACGCACACACATCCGCACACCAAGCACACACACTAGGGACAATTTAGAATCGCCAATGCACCTAACCTGCATGTCTTTGGACTGTGGGAGGAAACCAGAGTACCTGGAGGAAACCCACGCAGACACGGGGAGAACATGCAAACTCCACACAGGGAGGACCCGGAAAGCGAACCCGGGCCTACTAACTGCGAGGCAGCAGTGCTACCCACAGGACTCCCACATAAATACGCAAGTAAATCAGAATAAAATGAACCTTGCAGCAATAAAAGGTTATTGTGATTTGGTCTTTCAAGTTAAACACACATCCCGGGAGGTGTAAGATCACTGTAGAAGACCAACGCTGAGTTGGTGTGCACTGCTGGGCCTCTTTTAAAAAGGCTGAACCTCACAGTATTTGTGCTTTTCTTAAAAAATGACAGGCATAAACTATTTTAGAATGTGTGTGTAATCACAAGATGTGGATCAATACTTAACAACTGTCTTAGACATTTTTAGTAAATGTCTATTTTCTGTTCCATTAGCCTGTTTAAAAGCACCAGCGAGGGCAACATGTTTTAAATTTATAGGAAATACTTGCCTTTAAAACACATTTCCAGTTGCAAATGCATATATACCAGGTTTATGAAGAAATAACTAAGCCAGAAAAAAACGAACTTCCCCTTTGAGAATTCCTTTAAATTTTTTATTTTTTGTTAAACAAGGTGAGACTCAACCAAAAATAGCATCAGGAAAGTTGCAGTCAGTGCTGACCCTAGGGAGATCATGGGAGTGGAGGGTGGACTTGGATAAGCAGTTGATTTCTCCATCAGAGGTCACTTAAACACCATTAAGACCAGACACTGTAAAGTGGTCTACAGCTGCCAGATAAGTCCTCATCATCAAACTTACCAACCCCGGGGAGGTGGGACCACCAAGAGAACGTGAGTACAAGCACCTCAAGTACTCTGAGTTGGCAGCAGAGTGCAAAGAGGCAGGCTGAGCAACGCAGTAGAAGGCAGATCGAGGGGCTTTGTGGGAAAATCAGTAATCTGGTTCTGGTGGCCTACAGGAATGACTGCTACCAACTTACAGAAGCAACAAAAGATAAAGTAACCAGAAACCAAAACAAGCATCCATATGTATTTTAAACGCATATAAAGGTAAAGAGAAAAAAATCTGGACGCGAGTGTCAGTAGGCTTTGCACCCCAGGAACCAAGTTACCCAAACTACTCTATTACATTTCAGCAATTATTTATCGCTCTGATGCTGATCTTTCTGATCATAAAACAGGTTATTACAATAGCAACTGATGAGAAGAATTCATAATTAATTGCAGAATTACGGAATTTCAGGGTTCCTCTTGCCTCTTTCTCTTGCACGATTTTGCTCAAAAACGAATTAGCACAACATCATCTCATAACAGGCTTAAGTTTGCAGTCTGGAATTTTACCGTCCAGCCGTTTTAGCTCTAGACCATCCTCAAGAAATTGTGACACATAGACACACACCCATCATCGAGATCTCGATGTTTTCAATTATCAGATGGCCCTAAAACGTTGAGATCTGTCGAAAACTGGAGATCGGAATTTATGATAAATCTAAAGCCTTCGCTTCTCCCCCATAGATGACAGGTTATGGTGGAGAAAGGTGCAAAGCAAAAATTGTCAAAGTATATAATTCAGCTCTATATTTTAAATACTGTATATAATCATGTGTAAGTCGGGGCTTGAAACCTAAAAATTTAGTCATAAAATCAGACCTTGACTTATACGCATGTTCAAAAATGCAACACTTAATTTTTTTTTTTTTTTTTTTTTTTTTTTAAACATCTTCTTACCTCCTCCAATCTCGCACCAGTTTGTCAGACACATCAAATTTTGTTGCAGAAGTGCAGTTACCGATTTCTTTCGCTATTTCAACGACATTTTAAAAACAGCTTCATATTCTCTACTGATCGAGCGCTCCATCGTAGGTAAGGGATGCTCTTACGATAAAGGTGTGAGATACAAAAAACACAAATCAGTACAAACATCGCTTAGGAATTGTTCGGGTATTACCATATGGCCACATAGAGAGAGAGAGAGAGAGAGAGAGGTTAGGAGTACACGCTGATAGAGCGCATTGCCACAGCCACATAGAAATAAAAAGAGTGTGCTCCGTGGTTACTCTCAGGTGGGCGTTAGCATATCATAATCTTCTGGACCAATAGCGTGAGTTTTCCACATTCGACTTATACGACCGACATTAAAAAATACTGGAAATTATACTGTAAAATCAAGTTCCGAACTTATCTGTGGGAGAACTTATCCGTGAGTATATATGGTAAAGTAAAAGCAATAATTATAGAATAAAGTATTGCGCATAAAACAAAATGTTTTACAAGAAGTAAACACAATGCAATTAGCATATGGGAAAACACAGTGTTCCCACAAATTAGTTACAAACCCAAATTTAATATCCCATGTGTAACACACTGCTCCCCCTAGGGGGTGAAACATCAGTGAACGGTGGCACCAGCTACTGACCTAATGGGTGTTGGCGGAGGTGCGCCAGACAAAGGGAGAGTAGGAATAACATCACTTGTACAACAAACTGAATTAACCATTGGATCACAGAAAGTGCCCTGAATGGTGGGATCACCATTTAGCTTAACAACACAATGCCAAAGGCCAAGAAGTGCCTTCAGAGGAAAAACAAACCACACATCTTTATTTTATTGAGCTCTTACAACAGAAGTGAACACCATTCCGGCACATGGTCCTCTTATAGTCCATATGGTTACAATGATTTCCGAAAACTGTAAGTTAAATGACCCTCTAGGTGTCACACAGACTGTCGGAGGCCAAGATTAAATTTGCAGCCTTGGGTTTCACGGTCTGGTGCCTTCACCATAACATCACACTACCGGCCTTTCAGTGTTGCATCTCCTCAAACCTTCACAGGATCTAACTTAGCTTTAACTGTAGACATTGTAAGATACTTCATGCTTCAGTATTGTAAGCTCTTATGTTCACACGGATCTTTTCCACTACTGTCCTTGAGTAGGTGCCAAAACCATCTTAACATTCCATACAAATACTGGACTCAAGCAATCCAGGGCTCTGGTGCTACAAGGGAATATGGACGAGGCGAATACCCTAAACCAATTTTTGAAATGTTTTAATAGATTTTATGATAGGCAGCTTCACAGAGAGCACAAATATAATATCAAGCTGACTGCATCACATAGTAATTTGGAAAAACATTACAATAAACTTTTATTGAATTTGACGAGTTTGAAGTCTTAACAGTGCTGACACGTTGCACTAGTTTAAACAAGTGAAAAATGTTCTGCTGTCGATTTTCGTTTGTACTCGGCATCTGGTGCTTCTCATTTAAGTGTCCAACAATACTTGGCCAGCACTGATGGACTCCACTTGCCCTGATCCTGCTTTTCCATCATTGCAGCAGTCTGGTGAAACCTTTCACCATGTTCATCACTGACTGCACCAAGATTAGACAACCAAGTGTAAATGAAGGATGTGAAACTTCAGCGAAATGTTGCACTTCATTGTTTTGTAGGCTTGTTGTCAAGTAGCTGACAAGAAAATTCTCAACACCTTCCTTAAATTAAAAAGCCTCCTACACCATTACCTCTGGCCTAACTAGCAGATCTTTAAACCACCGGTCGTCAATGACTTTTCTAATTTGTGGACCAAAAAATAAAATGCCATCCTTGGTCTTAGCATCAGTTATTTGTGCAAACGTCTGTCTCAGATATAGAAATCCTCCACCTTCCTCGTGCATTGCTTTCACAAAATTTTTCATCAGTCCAAGTTTTACATGAAGACAAGGCAACCATGCAAAAATCTCTCTGCTGTGCCAACAAGTCGATTATGTGTCACACTTTTCTGCCTTTACAAAGCGGCCAGTTTTTTTTAATTTAATGAGACACTTTTAGCACGGCTGTCATGTTATCAAATGAAATAACAGGACTTGGGTGTATCTGAGCTGCATTTTAACTGGCAGTGTCACAATGTTTACATCAGCCAGTTCCAGTTGTAGCTGTATTGTATACTTACATGAGAAAATTGCAAAAATAAGTAACTGCAATAAAACGGTACATGATACGAAAAGTTAAAGGTGATTATTGAGGTCAGCAGACCAAAACCCATAAGATACACCCAAAAGTGTTCAGGAGGCAAAATCTCCATTGTCCAGTGGTATTATAATTGACCAAACTAGGGTTATCAATGATTTGTAGAAAGTCAAAATAAACCAAAATCCCAGTCAGTCAATAGAACAAAGTGCAAATTCCATACAGAAACTGGTTGGAGTGAAATTGGCTGGGGTCTGATGTTAAAGCTGGTCATCTCTTGGCTCATTTCTCATCTCATTTCTGTTTGGCTGCCATTTAATGAAGAAATAAATCAATCCAAAAGGACTGAATCTTTCAAAACTGGGCTATTAAAAGTTAATCAGCAGCAAAAGTGGATCACTAATTAAGAAGATAGTTAAAATGAAAACCTGCAACCACTGCAGCCCACCAGGACTGGAGCTGGACACCCCTGTCATACAGCAAGGGGTATCTACACTAATAAAAGGCAAAGCCCTCACTCACTCACTCACTGACTGACTCATCACTAATTCTCTAACTTCCCGTGTAGGTAGAAGGCTGAAATTTGGCAGGCTCATTCCTTACAGCTTCCTTACAAAAGTTGGGCAGGTTTCATTTCGAAATTCTACGCGTAATGGTCATAACTGGAAGGTATTTTTCTCCATTTACTGTAATGGAGTTGAGCTTAACTGCCGTGGGGGCGGAGTTTCGTGTGACATCATCACGCTGCCCACGTAATCACGTGAACTGACTGTCAACGCACTATGTAGAAAACCAGGAAGAGCTCCAAAATACGCTGAA
>JANRMT010062825.1:407081-452855 GCA_026402145.1 Polypterus bichir lapradei | reverse complement strand
TGTTTTTTCTCAAGGAGCACATTGAGGAAACACAGTTTGAAATTGACAACCATCATTTTATATTCATGCCTTTAGTTGTGCCTGTCTTCCACAAACTAAGGCTACACCCTATTGCCAGACTGAATACTCTCAAATTACAGGATCTGAGTGAGCGAGAGGAGTGTCAGTCTGTAGGAGATCAGTGAGGTTGTGGAGAGCTTTAAATGTTCAGAGCAGTATTTTGTATTGTATTCTGTAGTTAACAGAGAGCCAGTGAAGTTGAGAGAGAGTCGGTGTGATATGTTCAGTGGATTTAGAACAGTAGGTTATTATCCTGGCAGCAGAATTTTGAAGAAGTTTTAAGTAATGGATATGTTTTTGTGGGATGCCACATAGAATAGCATTACAGTAATCCACAGGTGTCAAACTCCAGGCCTGGAGGGCCGCAGTGGCTGCAGGTTTTCTTTCTCACCCTTTTCCTAGTCAGTGTCCAGTTTTCATTGCTAATTAATTCCCTTTCCCTCTATTTTAACAGCCCTGTTTTTAAGGATTAAGTCTGCTGAATTGATTCTTTTCTTCATTAAATGACAGCCAAACAGAAATGAGACATGAAACGAGCCAACAGATAGATGACCAGCTAAATTGGGGCTTCAAACTCCAACCAGTTCCTTAATGAGAAACTGATTCTTGCTGTTAATTAAACCCGTTATTCAATTTCATGGCTTGTTGCTGCTCTCTTTTTGCCACAGCAGACATTTCCAAAACTGTTGATATTCTGTTTTTTTCTAAGAATTCCTAAAATGTTTTGGTAACCTGAAGGATCAACCTTACTGAGACCTTCATCTTTATTTTCAGATTTTGTTTGATCTGTACAGGTGAGCTGGTCATGTCCTGTTTGTTTTATGTCTCATTACTGTTCGGCTGCTAATTAAGGAAAAAACAACTAAGGGGCCTGAGTCGAGCTAATTAAAGCTAAGGCTAAAGAAGTTAATTAGCATCAAACACTGGCCACTAATTAAGAAGATGGTTAGAATGAAAACCTGCAGCCACTGCGGCCATCCAGGACTGGAGTTCGACACCCTTGCAGTAATCTATACATGAGGTGACTCGGGCATTAACCGATACTTCAGTACTGTGTTGCGTAAGAACAGGACGAAGTCTAGAAATGTTTCACAGATGGAAGAAGGCAGTCTGAGAAATGTTACTTATATAGGAGGAATTATTTAATAATAATTATAATTATTATTATTATTTAATAATTGCCATTATTAGTGTATAAATGGATATAAATAATTGAATTTAAACAATTCGCCAAAATCTGTTGTATGTAAACGATACTGTTTTAAACGTTGTTATTTTTTCATCATGTTTTTTCCACGTCTACCTGTATTAGTTTAAATGGCACTTTTGCCACTCGCAATGTGGCGGATGTGCTGACATATCGTGTCGACTGGGCAACACAGTGAATGCGGCACATATCTATATGTGTCTATGCCAGCCACTGACAACGCATACATATTTTCCATACACAAGCAGCATTATGTAGGCGGAAACAGATTTAAATTTTGCGTGGGGAAGCTGACAGGGATTTGAATTTTCCACGAGGAGTTTAACAGAGATGTTTGGCTGGTCACAAGGGAAGCAAACACCCGTGGCACATTTGAATTATGTGTGTAAATGTAATTCAGCTAATAATACTCGAAACAGTCCAAATCCAGAGCCACAGACACACCGTAATAGGCACAATTCATAATATCAAGCAATTCTCTCAACAGCCAAAAACATGAATACATAAATGCATCTGAAATACAAAGCTAATAAAATAACAATCATAATCAACTAAAGACCAATAGACATCAGGCTAATCTGGAAAACATAGGATAAATGTCACCGATCGTGTGTAATTTAGGCGGCGTTGAGGCCAGACAACCCATAAAACATAATTGCACAACTATAATGCTACATAGTTATATCATATCACAAGTCACATATATATTATTCGTAATACAAAGTTAAGATATAACCTAAATCTCACAATAACATCTTTGAAACTATGAAAAAGTATGCATGTCCCTTTAACAGACAGAAAACTTTTTTTTTCCTTTTTTTGTGTTGTCTGCTAATTATACTTGTGGCAAAATAAACATTTTTTTATTTTTAAACAAATTATCAAATGTACAAGTATGTATGGCATGGAATTCAGGTGTTCTGAGTTAAATGTTTTGAAATACTTGCATGTTCGTTGGTGGTTAAGTGTGTAACTCCGTGTGCATCTGCGCATGCATGTGTTCACCCTACACCAGGGGTGGGCAAAGTCAGTCCCAGAAGGCTGCAGTGGCTGCAGGTTTTTGTTCCAACCCAGTTGTTTAATTAGAAAACAATCCTTGCCAATAATTTAATTTAATGGCTTGTTACTGCTTTAACTCTGCCATATCAAGTCATTCTCATATTCTAGATCTTATTTTCCTTTCCAAGGATATCATCCAAATGATATGAAGTCTCAAACTAGTGTGTAATTCTCAGTCCTTCACTTTTTTCTCTTCACTTTCCTTCCAAGTATTTAATTTAACCCAATAGTGCACAATAAATACACACAGGCATAAATGGAAACAATGCTGGTTACTTTTGTCATATGGCTGTCATTGCTAATAAAGAGCAATTAAAAACTGAGAATACAGCTGTTTAAGACTAAATAAGCAATTAGTGTTCAAAATCTTAAAGAGCGAGACAACTAAAAAGAAGCAGAACTCTTGCTTAAGCAATAAGGGCTTCTTATTAAGCAATTGGGTTGCAGAAAAAACCTGCATCCACTGCGGCCCACCAGCAATGACTTTGCCCACCCCTGCCCTACACGATGGCCTGGCGTCCTGCCTTATACTGGATGGTTGCAGAGGTAGGTTCCAGCTTTCCAAGATTCAAAAGTATTTATTGTCATTTCATCCATATACAGTAGTGCAGCATACAGTGAAACAAAACAACGTTCCTCCAGGACCATAGTGCAACATAGAACACAGGAGAACGAAGAATCCACGACATATAACATAAAGACACGTAATATATAACAAGGTTGATATATAACAAGTACATATACAGTATAACATATCCAGCGTTCCTTACTATGGCTACATGAGTTTAGAAAATGGATGGATTGATTGAAAGTTGGAGTATCTAGAATGTTTTATTTACTTCAGCAAAGCGACTTTTTCTGTTTGTCCCAGTGGTGTATATGACGCATGGATGAGTTTTGCTCAGAAATCCGTACCTCTTTGTACAGATGGCACATTCAAGCATTAGACACGGACACGTGCGAGCGACTTTACGGTAATTTAAGTAACTACTTGAGGGGCTGTTTTGCCGACAGAAGCGCCTATCTGACATTTATAGAAGAAAATACTGCATATAAAATCTACAACAAGTGAAAAGACCTCTCTCAAGATAAATCTGAAACAGTAAACTAATCCATAATGTCTGTGGTACAGAGTGTTTCTCTGTTTAAGGGGATGTGACATGCAAGGAAGAGGTGCTTACATATAAAAAAATAAAATGACCGTATTTGTTGATTATTAACATATTACATACATTAGCTGTGACCCGAAGAAAAAAAAAAACCTTTGAGGAAAAAATCAACTATTGGAAATTTATTTTAGTGATATGTGGACCCATACCCCCAAACTCCACCAAAGATTGTATTTTTTTTTATTTTGGACAATTGCTCAGTTTGCTTCTTTAATTGGTTTGGCTGTGACATAATTATTTTTTTAATTTCTTAGTTCATTAGTTCATTACCTCATCCTAATTGTTTTATATCTTGTCTTAATTTAAGCAGAAGGCATTTCTTCCTTTCTGTTTTCTTCAACAAGACCCACAATTTCACTCTTAAAGATAAAGGGGCAAGAGTGGTTCTTCAGAGTGATGATATAAAAGAACCTTTTGTGGTTCCCAAAAGACATGTCCACATAAAGGTTCCAGAAATAACTTTTTATTAATTTAAATCTGTAATGAACTCCACATAGTAAAATGGTTTGATGGTAACAAATTTGTGAATACGGTTCCTGATTTTGAAAGGACTCTTATTGCATATAATCACAGTAACACAAGCAAAGTCCATAGCCTACCATAAGAACCAGCTTCATATGCAAAGATCCCTTCCCTGAATGAAAAGGTGCTTTGTCAAGCAATGATTCAACAAGGAGCCACACAACTCAGTAAAGAACCATATAGTGCCAATAAAGAGTCGGTATGTTTTAGAGTTGCACTGAGAAATGGCGGGGAGAGGCGCCTTTATGTGACTCCTGAGCTAACCTAATGGGAATGGGGACATCACCTTTTGAATCATAGTGGGCTATTGGATAGCCTAACATGTGTTGTCAGAGATTAGACCGCTTAAAAAGTTAGTTAGTTAGTTACCCCGCTTCAGTCATCTTCAATGTTGTGTCCTCATCTGTTATAAAGCTTCCTCCACTTCACTCTACCCTGTGCCACTTCCTCCAGGTTTGCCCCTCCAGGGCCGTCTTAACAGCATTATAGGCCCCCAGGCAAAGCAGTGCATAGGGGCTCCTACCTACACAACCACTCAGCAAGTCACAAAATACATAGATTAGCATGGGGCCCCTATGCTTGTGTGGCCCACGGGCAACTGCCGAGCATGCCCATGCATTAAGATGGGCCTGTGCCCCTCTGTCTCTTGCTTACTCTATCACCAGATCTTGTCATCTCTTTCTTGGCCTTCCTGCTCTTCACCCTCCTACTGGAGCCCATCTTTCCACTCTTTTTGTTGTCCTTGCGTCATCCATGTGCCATACATATCCTGCCATCTTATCATTCTCGATACGCCTGTTTCACTCAGCTCCATTAGACCGGTCTTTTCTCTCAAATCTTCATTAGTAATTGTTCTTGGCCCTCTTATTCTCAAGCATCTTTGGTCAAACATGTCCAGTCTTCTCTTAATTGTTTGGCTAAATGTCCAGCTTTCAGCTCCGTACAAGACTACCGACACTACTAGTGCTTTGTAGACTCTTAATATTCTCCACAGTTTGATGTCTCTATGCCTCCAAAGTCCTCTTTCTAACTTAACAAATATACTTAAAAAGCACACGCTATGTTTAAATTCCTGTACTAAATCATTTTTATTAATGAAACTAACATTTCTACTCATGTTATTATTATCTTTAATTTTAAAAACAATTGGGATTTACAATTTTGAGATCTTACATTTTTTCTTATATTGAATTAAAGTTTTTGAAGTTTTTGTTTATGTAATAAAGACGAACCCAGGCCAGATATTCAAGTGGTTATGATTGAAGAAGAAGAAGAAGGGTAAACATTGACCTGCATAAAAAAATGAAAGCATTTTTATGTTGAGAATTTCGATATTTCTGGTCTTTCATTAAAAGCAGTTCAGAACTCTCCGTCTTTTTCGTCTCCGGCGCAGATTAACTGGTTGGCTGAGCTCATCACTACAGTCCAAGGAGCAACGCACAAGGTGGACCGCCAGAAACCTGGCAGTGCCAAACAAGCACACAGCAAGTTCTTTAAATGTTCCTGAATGGTTATTTGATAACATCTCAGAAAACATTCCAGGAATAGATAAAAAAAAGTTCAATTTCAACATTACGGTAACGATTCTGAGAAACGTTCGGGTAACCTTTGTAACCTGCAGATAATGTTACAACAACCGTAATTTGTTTGCTGGGGAGCCACTTGTAAGTTATAAGGGCTGGAAGTTCAGGGCAGCTGCGTGAGTTGAGAAAACTGGTTGGTGTTGCAAGGCAGATGTAAAAGCCCCAAGGCCTGTGGCCATTTTGTTATTACACTGTTTAATTGCCTCTTAAGCCAATGTCACATTACATGACCCTTATCAGAGGGGATGTCAGACTAGGTGACTGAAATCCCTGAAAATGGCGCTGGAGTATGTCAGTTTACCTGACTAAAAATCTCTGGGCAAGTCAAATTACATGACTTTCCAGCAAACTTTATACATTTCTGAAGTATGCACTCCAACCGTCGATGCCAGAACTCCAATGGGCCCACCCCACCTCCCCTCTGCTATGACTGTCAGCAGCAGTTCTTCATGGGGACCCTGCTACTCTAAGGGCCTACCCTACCCTACTCTGCTATGACTGTCGGCAGCGATTCTTCGAGGAGAAACCAGCTAAGACCATATGGTCATCATTGAATTTTGGTCTCAAAGACACTAAGAAAGGTAAGGCTGGGTTGCGAGAAAAATAAAGTCTAAGAAACTTTAATTTAAAGAGATTAATGAAGAGTGAAATGAACAGTGCCGTGCATGTGAAATCAGGGATCCTCTTCCAGGCTTGACAAAGGTAAGCAGTTCTACTCTGGGGACATGAGGGGGCGCTGTCTCTAACAGTGCCTTCTCTTTTTCCCACAGACCAGAAAAGATGCCCAGTGTGGGCACTCAAACCCGACCATGACATCCCAAATAAGCCTCTGCCTTTAGACAGGGTGCTATGTGTGCGTGCACATGTATATTTGAATAAATTATGCATCTCAAGAACTACTGTGGCAGAAATTTTGTGAATCAATCGGCCTTGTCCCATGACTAAAACGAGCCAACTGACAAAATTTTAGTTAAATGAATCCATTTCTACAGCAGTTATCATCAAGCCAGTTTTGAAGGATATTGGGATAAGCACTGGAGCAAACTCAACGAAAAAACAACAGGCCTGGTGCCAGAAACAAAGCAAATACGAGGCAACTTGTTTGAAAAGACAAGTCACTTTTTTCCGAAGTTATTGTTGTACATACGTTTCCACTTGCACACTGTGACAGATAAACAGGTCTTCCAGCTGGTACGGACACCACTCCTTTAACTGGCAGGTGGTCTTGATAAGAAAGGCCAGGGAGGGAGTGATAACATCTCCTTTATATGTCAGGACCTGGAGGTGGAAGGATGTTACAGCGGCTGTTATCAGGAATGGCATCTTAACAACCACTGAGCAGCACCCGGGAACCACACAACACAGTACACTGGCCCCCTGTACACTGGGTGGCAGCATCCTATCTGGAAAGTCCCAGTATGGGCACCAGCAGGGCAGCATGGGAGATGTGGTCCCATGGGCCTGCTCTGTCGAGTTCTGTGGGGACCACCAGGGGGAGCTTTTGGATAGTGATGATATAAGGAATTTAGTGGTCCTGCCTGACCCAGCAGTGTTTCTAGGGGGCAATAGATTAAGCACTGGAAATACTCCCAGGTCCAGAGTGAAAGAGAGCCCTCCACACAGCTCAGGGAGAGATGGAGTCGAGTGTGCAAGAAAGAGTGGAGGTGAAGAAACAGAAATGGAAGAACAAGTAAAGAAAGAGTCATGCTGTATTTTGAACAAAAGAGGGCGGTATGAAGGTGTTGTTCAAATAAAAAGCATTTTAGTTTAACTGGAACTGTTGTGGTGTAATTGTATCTAGGGGTCTGAGGATCAGTGGTGCCCCCTACAGGCCACAACACATTCAGACAACCTGCTTAAATCAATTTTTCTCTGTGTGTTGAGCAATATAAAATCAGAATCTGAACTTAACTCGATGGCACATTTTTGATCCCATCACCAAACTTCCATTTGCATGGAAGTAAAAATAAACCTCTGGATGCTCAGTGTCCAGTCAAAGTCTGAATAAGGTGGGTAATTGTCTACTATCCAGGACCCCTATGGTGATATTGGGGCTCAACATGAGTCACCTACAAGTGGCATGGCAAAGTCACAAATCTCATAGTCCAAAGAAGCATTGTGTAAATGTCATTTGAACTCCATGGAATGGTCAGAGAAGGGTTGGACAAGTGCAGAGGTCACAGGTCCTCATGCAGGAAAGGGAATCAGTGGTTCACAGCTGCCATGGCGCAAAACGTAACCCATTGCATGCCCTGCTTTGTTGCTGACAGATGGTGGGATTGTCTCTGCGCCGCTTCATCTGTGTGGGTGTTTATGACAACCTAACTTACTGAGTGAAGCAGTCTGTGCTTTTGAATATTGGCACTGCAATATGCCCGCTAAATAGAACGCTAGTGCAGTCACCTTTTGTATTAAAACCTTTCTGCACGGCTCTCCATTGTGATCCACATCCCTTTTCATCAGCCAGTCGGTAAGGTTGTGTTTGTTTTCTCCATTTTGCAGATTTGTATTAAAACATGCTAGCGCTCCTCATTCCTAGTGTTTTCCAATTAAGGTTTATATTTAGGGGCGGTGTGATTTTTTTTTTTTTTTTACTGTAATTACAGGTTTAATTTAATTACCATTATTATTTAGTACTGGGCCAATTAGCTTCCTTAGCAGGCACTGTCACACTGTAATGGTTGTCTGGGCCTTGTATAGCAGCACATCTTTATTTAGTGGCACACTGATGACTATTATTACTTTTAGAGTCATGCCGTATTGTTGTTGGTTATTATCACAAAGAATTTCTTTGGAAAATAAAAGAGATGCCCCGCTATTGCAAAACTGCATTTGTTTGGAATGTTGCTTCTGCCTTTTGTCTTAATAATAATGACACATTTTATTTAAGGCGCCTTTCATGACACTTAAGGTCACCTCATAGAGTAAAACAGGCCAGTAATAAGATCCACAGTAATAAAACAGCAGTAAAGATTAAATCAATTAGTAAACTAACAATAAATAAACATTAATCAATAGTGGAATCGTCAGGAACTGAGCAATAATGGACAGCAGGGAGTAACAGATATCAAGTAGAACAGTTGGCTCACAATGCAAAAGCCTGTCGAGATTAAAAGGTCCTTAAAGTAGTTCTAAAGTTTGTAATGGTCTTCATGTTTTGGATGTCGGAGGCTAAAATGTTCCCGGGTTTGGCTGTAGAAACAGAAAAGTTCCTGGCACCCATTGTACTGAGGTTAATAGCTGGGACAGCCAGTAAACTTGAGATGAGGGAATGAACAGGAGGAGAAGGTTGGAGAGGGTCAGTGACGCAGCTAGGGGCCATAATAATAATAATAATGCATTTTATTTATTTGTAGGCGCCTTTCTAAACAATCAAGGACACCGAACAATAGACAAAATACAGATTATAAACACAAGTATAATACAAAAGTTAAAATCAGACGGAGCAATTGTAATCAAAGAGAAAAAGCAGTCTTAAACAAATGAGTTTTAAGTTTAGATTTGAAAAGTGAAAACGATTCAATATTTCTAAGCTCAGGTGGTAGTGAGTTCCAAAGCTGGGGAGCAGAGCATTCAGTTGTAGTGGTAAGACGGACGAAGGGGACAGTCAAGTGGATGGAGGAAGAGGATCTAAGGGTACGGGAGGGAACGGCAACATGGAGGAGGTCAGACAGATAAGGGTCAAGTTGTGGATAGCCTTAAAAGTTAGTAGGAGAATTTTGAATTGAATTCGGGACTGAACTGGAAGCCAATGAAGCTGCTGCAAAACGGGAGTGATATGGTGAATAGAGGGGGTTCTAGTAATGAAGCGGGTGGACAGCTGAATTCCGGACCAGTTGAAGCTTATAAAGAAAGACCAAAGAAAAGGGAATTGCAATAATCCAGCCGAGAAGTGACCAGGCTATTAACGAAGATAGCAGTGGTGTGGGGCATGAGGGAGGGGCGAATACGGTAAATGTTACGCAAGTGGAAATATGCAGACTGGGAGATGTTATTGATGTGGGACTTAAAGGATAAAGTACTGTCAAGGATGACACCCAGACTCTTAACCTGTGGGGAAGGGGAGACAGAGGAATTATCAATAACAAATGAAAAATTATCAGTTTTGGATAATGATGATTTTGTATCAATGAGGGGAATGAGATTTGAAGTTGATCCGATAAGGCACAGGGAGCCAATGGAGTCAAACAAGGTGAGGAGGAATATGAAAGTCTGCTAACTTGGTGTGTGTTTGATGATCCGGGCGAGAGTTTTGAATGAGCTGTGATCTGTGAAGGAGTTTATTTGGGATTCCAGAATGAATGCCATTACAGAACTAACTAAGGCGTTGACTAACACTTCAGTGCTACGTTGTGTCAAGGTAAGGTAAGGTCAGTTTGGGGAGCATGCACTGTTAGGACAGGTTTATACTTGCGCGCACTTTTTGTAAATCTGGAAGATTCCACCAGGTGACAGTGTGGGATATTATCATGGTGAGAACAGGTTTCAAGGACACTTTGCTGCAATAAAAGGATGTTTAATGATTAAATCCATCAATCCAGGGATGCGCAAGCATCGGGCACGAGACAGAAACAATCCCTGGACGGGGCATCAGCTCATCACAAGGTGAACATAAGCATAAGCATACACTGGCATCATTTTAGCGTCACCAAATCCCCAAACCTTTATGTCTTTGGAAGGAAACTGGAACACGTCGTGGAAACCCACCAGGAAAACATGCAAACTTCAGGCAGGGATCACAATGAACGTGACTCCCTGCGAGGCAGACCGTGACGCCACAACATGTGTAATTATTATCAGTATTCAATATTTAAATGAAGTTAACGAGTTATCTGTAAAATTTAACATACATACTTTAATGGATTTCATCATGAAAGTGATATCAAGTATAAATCTAAGGATTCTAAATAGGCAGAGAGCTGGAGTATCATAAATATAATGTGTTCTGTGTGGAGATTGCTGCTGTCAGGTCAGGAGGAAGCCCCAGAAGCTTGTAGCGATTAACAACTTGGTTGGTTTTAAGATGACGTTTACGACAGTCTACTTTAATGACAAAGTAAACTATGAGGTTAAAGTGGACATTTTGAGATTAAAGATGACATTTCCAGTTTAATCACAAAATACACCTTTCCACCATGTCCTTAATTTTTTTCTCTGTGGCTCAAACATGCTGCCGTACATTCTTGATGGTGTTGTGAAGGTGCAAAAAAAAAAAAGACGGCACAGAAGATGGTATGTGAGAGCTTTAAAATGTATCGTGTCATTACAATGGGGAATATTCGATGCTTGAATATAAAAGCACCACAAATCCATTTGTATTTCGGCATTTTGCTTCACCACTTTGAACCATTCATCAAATATCGAAGCGTGCACATCGATCCTGGAGGATCCTCAAAGCGACTTTCTGTCACATGTAGATTGTAAACAGAGACTCTGACATCACATTCCTACTTTTATCACACTGCGCACCCTGACTTTTCGCCGGTACTGCAACTTGCACACGCATTGCGTTAATTTCTGAGGACGTGCTCAGAGGATGTGTCAAATGAATGCTGGGAATGCACGACAGCCATAATGCATGCATGTATGCGTTCTGAGTGTGAAGTATAAAGAAGCCCTTACAGCACATTGCTGCACACACCACATAACAAGAAAGCTCAGGATTCTGGTTGGCAACTCTACAGGCAGTCCAATCCCCCCAAAGAAATGACCATCTATCTGCCGCAGCCAGATACTATGTGGGCATCCCCTTGGCCTGATTCACCCGATCGGGTCCTCAGCAATAAGGATCCTGTGTGCCAGATCACCTTTAGGAAATCACGCCATATGGCCGTAGCGCCGTAACTGAAGCTCCCTCACAATGCAACTAATGTGACTCATTTGGGACCCGTGAGCAACCACTTGTTCAACTCAAAGTCAAACCAGTGGTACCCAAGCACTCTCCGAGGACACACAGTACCAAGGGAGTCCAGTCTTTGTCTCAGGTCACTGGATAGCGTCCATGTCTCGCAACCATATAGCAGGACAGGAAGCACCAGGACTCTAAAGACTTGGACCTTCGTCCTTTTGCAGAGATATCAGGAGCGCCACATACTCCTTTCCAGTGACCTCATGACCCCCAATGCGCTCCCAACCCATCTACTGACTTCATAGGAAGAGTCACCAGAGACATGAATGTCACTGGAAAGGTAAGTAAACCTCTCAACTCAGTTGACGCTCTCTTCACAGACAAACACATCGCTGATAGCTGCGCCCAAGAGGTCATTAAAGGCCTGGATCTTGTTTTTTATCCAGGACACTCGCAAGCCCAGACACTCAGACTCCTCACTTAGCCTCTTGAGAGCCCCGATCAGAGCCTCCATTGACTCCGCGAAGATCACGGCATCATCAGCAAAGTCAAGATCAGTGAATATTTCTTCAGCCAAAAAGATGCCCCACAGTCGCTGGACCCCACAACCCTGCCCAACATCCAGTCAATGCAAGTATTGAACAGAGTAGGAGCAGAACACACCCCTGAAGATCCCCAGAATCAACAACGAAAAGCGCAGAAGTTGTGTCAAAGCAAGACAAATTCTACTAATATTCTGAATGTGGTAGAAGGCAGTCCAGGAGACATTTATATGCAGGGACAGGAGAAAGTGCTGTCCAGAATGCTTCTGCAACTAACTCTAGACTCTGTTGACCCCAATTTGGATTAAGGAGTTTGGATGGTTGGACCCATTTAGCCTTGCACCTAAATGCATGCACAGATATCCAGGCCACTAATGACAATTCTTGGTAATGATGTACTCTCCTTTGAGATCTATGCTCTGCAGAAGCCTAGGTACTCACCAACTCTCATGCGGTACAGTCTTTCTGCCAATGAACCTCCTGATAAAGAGCCACAGTGATCTTGTACCGAACAGTATAGTCTACAAAGGACTGTCCAGCATTTCTTTCCAAGCCCCAGAGCACACTCGGGTGGGAATTGTTTCACCACATAGACCCTCTGTTTCTCATTTTTCTGTGCTTGAAATTAGTTGTCAGCATTTCAAGCATTCTGTGTGCCTACTGGCATAACTGGGACAGCTAGGTAGTCTCTGAAGTCCCTCTCCCCTGTTGAAAAGGCTTCGAGCTATAAAAATAGAGCTGCATGAACAGCAGGGGTGGCATAATAACCAGCCGCCGCACACGGCTTTGATCTCTCAGAGGTGCACAAAACCTAACATACAGTGCTGGAAATCTGGACGTCTTACCAGCTATTAAGATATTCTTAATACTGTATAATCATAACAGAGTGTTTCTGGCATATCTATTGAGATTAAAAATTAGAAAACTGAAACATTTACTAAATGACTTTTAATTGGGGGAATCGGACCTCTAAGTATGTCTGTTAGGCCCAGGGTACCAAGTCCTGAACTGATTGATTAGTCTATGATTGTCTATGTAAAGACTTCATGTGTGCTCCCTGTTTTTATGTGGGGTTTTCTTTTTCCAGCTACTTCTGTTTTGTTTTCCCCCTGTCAAAGATTAAACAAAGAGTCAAAAAAAAAAACCGTTTGGGACAGCCTTCTGTATACTTGAACCCGGCTGCAAAATGGTAAATTGGTTGCACAATTGTGTACAGATTGGAGTGCAAAACAGAACTGACTTGGACGAGGCAAAGATGGTGGTTTTAATTTAAAGCTGAGAAAGTCACATCATCTGGGCCGGGCCGGAAGTGACATCATCAGCCCCAGGGCTGGAAGTGACGTCATCAGACCCCGGGTCAGAATTGACATCATCAGGTCCCAGGCCGGAAGTGACGTTGTCAGCCCCAGGACCGGAAGTTTCGTTGTTGGGCACAGGACCAGAAGTGACGTTGTCAATCCCTGGACCGGAAGTGATGTCATTGGCTCTAGGACCAGAAGTGGCATCGTCAGGCCCAAGACCGGAAGTGACATCGTCAGGCCCAAGACCGGAAGTGACATCATCAGGACCAGACGGAATTTCCTGTAACTGGTCTGCAGTGGAAAAAGAGAAAGGATTAGTGCACTCCTTCACCCCCTAGTCTGTCATGGAATTACCGTCATTTGAACCCTTTAGCTGCTTCCCATGCGCACATGTGTGACACCTGACATCCAAAAGATGTATGAGTTAATTTAATTGACAAATGGAAGTTAATCCAAAATGGGTGAGTGTACCCTGTGATAGATTAAAACCTCATCCAGGGCTGTTCTTGATGGTACTACAGTAGGTTCTGACTCTTGTAATCTTGAATTGAGTTCAGTAGATTTGCTAATTTAAGCAAAGGATGCAAAGATTAAGGAGCACGTCAGAAGCTCCTAATAAACTACATTATAGAGACTTCTATTTATTTTCTGTACCTGACAATTCTTTCAATAATTTACCAAAACTCGCCACTGATTCCCATACACCTGGCAAGTGAATGGTGTTATGTTTCTTCTCTCATGTCTCTTTTGTTCCATTTTGAATCTTTTGCTTATGTTAATATTGTTATTTACTTAGTTTTTGTGTATCTATGTATCGTTTGTTACATTCCATGTGTTTTGTGGGTGGTTCCCCAAGAGGTGGAACCACCTGCCCATCACCGCCAGCCCTGTATGTTGTGAACTGGGAGCCCCAAAGCATATAAGTCCCAAAAATTCCTAAATCACTTATAATAATGCATACTGTTGAGGAGAAGATCATCAAAATTCCCCAGCCAGACCCAAAAAGGGCCTTGAAGAATCTTTATGAAATAAAAGATGTACTCTTAACAAAGTAGTATCCCAATTACACAAAAGCTAAAGTGAGCGCAAAGGGAAAATGGAATTGCCACACAAGGCAATCCAAAGAAGTCCCACTACAGTGTTACACATGCATGTCAGAGGATCACCTTCCAGGCTTATCTGAAGTACAAAATACCACCCCAGGACATGAGGGGGCATTAGCACTAATTATGTTCTCTTCCTTTCCCTTCACAGTGCCAAGAAGTCACCCAATGAGGGCAATTAAATCCTCCTATTTCAGTCCCAGGCCTATAAATGTCGAGCCTGCTGGAAGGAGATGTTATTGTGTGATTCAAGCATCCCACAGGACGGATCTCCATGCCTTTGACCCACATTTATAGAACATTTTGCTTAAGCCCTAAAAGGCTGCTAGAGATTCTTTTTGTTTCTTGATCTTGTGCCATAGAAAAGCTGTTTGTTTGCTTTTGAAGAAAATACCAATGGAATTAAACAGGGACACCTAGGTTGGCACCCAACATTTATTCTTTGTTATTTCTCACACAACCAAATCAGGGATCCAGAAGTGTATTCAAGCACAGAGTGTGAGGGTCATAATCTCAATAATGCACAAAACACAGAAAAAGGCACAAGAATTCACCAACCCCCCAGAGCACATTCACAATGAACCACCAGGACCTGTGGGAGACCCTCCAGCTTTATAGGGTGGTGGGCAGTTCCTGGCAGTGGCTGGCAGGTGGCCCCACCTCTTGGGGGACCACCCATAAAACACATGGATCATAACACAGGCAGCTTACATACATTGTCAAAATCAAAAATAAAGAATAATGCACATAAGCAAAAGTAACATTAACATAAGTAAAAGAATCAGAAATATACACAACAGACATAAATCATACATTTTGTCTGAAATATCCATCCATCCATCCATTATCCAACCCGCTATATCCTAACTACAGAGTCACGGGGGTCTGCTGGAGCCAATCCCAGCCAACACAGGGCACAAGGCAGGGAACAAATCCCGGGCAGGGCGCCAGCCCACTGCAGTGTCTGAAATATGACATCTTCAAAAAAGGTGATCATGAACAAAGCGGACCATACTGCCATCTAGTGGCACCTTGAATCACAGAGTCCATCAATTATTTAAGGACATAGGGTCTTTTTTACATATGGATGGCACCATCACTTTAGGACCACCTGCCCACTGTAATGGTGAGCTGGGTTCTCTTTGCCCCAAGCCAGCGTTTCTCAACCTTTAAGTATTTGCGACCCAAGTTTTCATAACAGTTTTAACCGGGCCCCCCCTAACATTTTTTTGAAATGTAGATGCATATTTTATTATACCTACTTAACTTTTATCGACACTTATCTAACTCTATATTTATTGTTCTAGTATCAGAATGTAGTTTAAGTTAATTTGTTTTGGTTTCAACAGATGTTTTTTTCATATTTTTGATTCTTGTTTTCTTTTTTTCACATCTTCGTGTCCCCCTTTTTGTTACTTCGTGCTCCCCTAGGGGGGCCCGCCCCATTAGTTGAGAACCACTACCCCAAGCAGAACATTTCCACTGATGCCTGTTGTCGTCTTGCTACACGTAACCCATGACCTTTGTCTAACTCAAAGTAGTCACTGCTAGGTGATTCTTGTAGAGACAAAGCTCACTTTATATTAGGTGTGATGGGCGGCTGGGACCCTTACTGGGCCGGGACGCCTCTATGCTGGAAGGACCAGGGGAGGGAGTGGAGCATCAGAGCATCACCTCCCCCAGAACGCTAGATGGCAGCCCTCTTCGGTTACAGCGGTGCCTGGGACTCCAGCAGGGCTCCATGGGAGTTGGAGTTTTGTGCAGCCCTGTTGGAGTCCGTAGGTGCCACCAGGAGGTGCTGCAACTACTGCTGAGCCCTGGTTTGCAGCACTTCTGCTGCACCCACAAGTGCTGCAAGAATTAAGTCGACGAACATCTGGAGCACTTTCGGATGCCTTATGAAAAGAGCCAGCAGCCACTGCTCTGGGTGATAGAAGTCGGGAGGAGGTGGACCAAGCTTGCCAGGAGTTCTGGAGGCAAAGAAGAGAGAGAAAGAGAAGAAGAAGCAGGAAGGCTTTTGTCTTGGACTGTGCTTATTGTGACTATGCTGGGAGGTGGGAAACAAGAGAAAGTGTTTTCCAAGTAGAAAAATAAATGTGTGTTGTGTCCTGGACTTGTGCCTCTGCCTGTCTGTGTTGGGTTGGGGTGCCTGCACGACCCCTGATAGTCCAAATAGTATAGTAGAGGAGGTGGTAGTGGCTCTTTAATTGTTCAATTAAATCCAAAAGAGGACATAAGAAAGGCAACTGACACCACACAACTTGAGGTTATATTACTGAAAAAAGCCCTGAGACTTGGTGCATTGAGCTCAGACCCATTCACATTTTTCATTGGCTTGGAGTCTGTGGCTGCAAGATCTTATTATCCATCCATTATCCAACCCGCTATATCCTAACTACAGGGTCATAGGGGTCTGCTGGAGCCAATCCCAGCCAACACAGGGCGCAAGGCAGGAAACAAACCCCGGGCAGGGCGCCAGCCCACCGCAGGGCACGCACGTGCACACACACACACACACACACACACACAACGGACAATTTAGGATCACCAATGCACCTAACCTGCATGTCTTGACTATGGGAGGAAACCCACGCAGACACGGGGAGAACATGCATACTCCACGCAGGGAGGACCCAGGAAGCAAACCCGGGCCTACTAACTGCGAGGCAGCAGCGCTACCCACTGCGCCACCGTGCCGCCCATCTTATTATGAAAAGTCCAAACAAAATTAAAACTTGAATATTTAAAAGGAGCAGGGACTTTGGAGTGTTGTGCTGGTAAATGTGGGGCACTCCCCATTAGTGTGAGGATATAAAAGAGGAGGACGGGCTGACAGCACAGCCATTTCACACACCGACCCACCCACAGTGTTTCACATGACTGTAGACCTCCATCTGAATTACAAGGGTGATTATTATGTTTATGAGAAACTGTAAAGAAGGAGCAGAAGCAAATGTTTATTAGGTTGATGGTTACCTTTAGTTCAATGTAGGAATTTCCAGCATACATTTTTCATAATATGTTTGAGATACCACAAGATGGAGCAAGACTGAAGTAAATCATACAGTATTTCATTGCTGATTTTACTGAGCAGTTCTGTAAATATCACTGTAAAATTAAATGCATTACAAAATAAAATACCATTTCATTGGTTATATTTTTACTATATTACGTATATGCCCTAACCTAATGCTTTTGATGAGTTGCAAACAGTGGTCTCTCTCACGGAAAGAATAATAATGGAATATACATATGGGAAACCAGTAAGAACCTAAACCTCGACAAGATGGTATGGTTTTGTTAATTCTCATGCTTATTTTGTACTTTTTTCCCTGTGATTATCCCTTCCTTATTTCTTTTAGATCAATATAATTAACAGTTTTGATTCATTTCAGCCTTTGTCAGTGCAATTAGCCAGAGCACCCAGTAGAAGTTATTCTTTCACTCTTTTCAAACCTGTTGTTTCCACTGTCAGTTTAGGAACCTGGAGGTTATCCTGGCATTAGTGGCTACAAAGTAGGAGCTCATGCGTGGTGAGGTGCCAACCATTGCAGTATCTATGATATAATAACTAACCAACTTAACTTCATAAGCAACCAGATCCAATGAAAGACCACCCTTCTATCATTTATTACTTCAGCCTGTTAATCCCTGCAGTGTATTCTGACAGCATCAGACACAGCCAGAACCAAACCAGGACAGGGCACCAGTACATAGAAGATGATTTTCATTTTCTAAACCGCTTAGTCCAGAACAGGGTCATGGGGTTCTGCTGGGGCCTATCCCAGTAGGCATATTATGCAGGGCAGGAACAAACCTTGGCCAAGGCTCAATTCCATTGCAGGGTGAACACACGCACGCACACATGCCACCAGGAAATGTAAAAATTGCCAGTCCACCTAACCATTGGACTGTGGGAGGAAACCAGAGCACCTGAAGGAAAGTCACGCAGACATGGGGAGAACCTGCAAACTCTACCATGCCGGGAGGACACAAACCCTGGAGTCCTTACTGCAACAACAACAACATTTATTTATATAGCACATTTTCATACAAATAATGTAGCTCAAAGTGCTTTACATGATGAAGAAAAGAGAAAGTAAGAATTAGAATAAGACAACACTAATTAACATAGAATAAGAGTAAGGTCCGATGGCCAGGGAGGACAAAAAAAACAAAAAAAAAAAAACTCCAGATGGCTAGAGAGAAAAAATAAAACCTGCAGGGGTTCCAGGCCACGGGACCACCCAGTCCCCTCTGGGCATTCTACCTCACATAAATGAAACAGTCCTCTTTGTATTTAGGGTTCTCTTGGAAGGACTTGATGATGACGGTCATGTAGACTTCTGGCTTTTAATCCATCAATGTAGGAACATCACGGTGCTTTGATTAGGTGGTGATGTCGCAGATCGTCACCAAAGAAAACCAGGAAAAGAAACAGAAGAGAGAGTAGGGATTAGTACAGATTTTAAAGCCACCATGAAAAGTTATGATAATGAATTGAATATACAGAGTATCAGGATTAAATAAAGGTGAAGTTATCAGAAGGCCATGTTAAAGTAATGTGTTTTTAGCAGTTTTTTAAAGTGCTCCACCATGTCAGCCTGGTGAATTCCTATTGGCAGGCTATTCCAGATTTTAGGTGCATAAAAAAAGCAGCAATGCTACTAATAATGATGGCTATTATTATTATTCCACTGAACAACAAAGATTTTTGCTTCCTAAACACCTCTAGGTGTATCGTATGGATTTTAACCTGCTGATCACAAAAATCACCGTTACATTTTTCTGTCATTTTTCATTTTATTTCTATCGCCTATTTTTGTGATTTCCTCTCATCTTGTAAGTATACATATTGTGGACGGAAGGAGGGACACATGAGGACTTCAGGGAAGTGCTGAGTCGCCCCTTTTAATCCTAATTTGATTATTGTTAAAGAAAATAGGCGCTCAATGGCACAAAAATAGCAGATGCAACAGAAAAAAAATGAAAACCTTGTTGGCTTTGTGAACTAACAGCTTGAGTGGGTCTCGACTGGGAGCTCCATCTTCTTGCAGTTTAGGCACAGATTTAAACATCTCTCTCCAGGGCCTCTGGGTTTTTATAGGGATTTGAAGGGAAGAAGGGGAGTCACGTGGCTTGTTAAAATCTCACCCTAGAGTTGTATCTCTTACCTGGGATGGGCCCAGAATGTGATCCTCTGATGTGCAGATGTGACAGCTACAAATGGAGCATCTGTGGTGATCTAAAAGCAGTGCTACGGCTACTACTGATGCAGCTCAGATATACCAAGTTCTGTTGTTTCATTTGAGAATGGGCAGCCGTGGTAAAGAGTCTCATTACTTTACAAAGAACTGGCCACTCCATAAGGGACGAAGAGTGAGGCACATAATCGAGTAAAGTAAAGGGTTAACTCATTAGTCTATTATGGCTCATATTTTAGATTCATCATGCTTTCTAAATGAAAGGAATTCAGGCCCAATGAAGATTTATTACCGATTGTCTATCGGATGGACTTGGACAGCATACAGGTTTAGACAGATTTGTAGCAGATGAAATTTAATGTCAGTAAATGTCAGGTATTACACGTAGGAAGTAAAAATGTTAGGGAGGCCTGGAAATCGAGACTACACCTTATGAGAAGGATTTAGGAGTCGTAGTGAACTGGACAATATCAGCTTCCCGACAGTGTTCAGAAGCCATTGAGAAGGCTAACAGAATGTGAGGTTATATATCACGATGTGTGGAGCACAAGTCCAAAAAGGTTATGCTGAAGGTTTATAACACACCAGTAAGGCCACTCCTGTGTGTGTAGTTTTCACAAATAAAAGACCTAGCAGTGCTAACATCTCAGAGAACTGTGCTGTCTCCCTTCCTGTTTAAGTCTTCACAACAGACTTCCAGTATAATAACGATGATTGCCACCTACAGAAATTCTCAGATGACTCTTCTGTCATAGTCTGCATTAATAATGGAGACAAGTCAGAGTACAGGAGGCTTGCGGAGGACTTTGTCTTGTGGTGCAACTCAACATCAGCAAGAGAAAAGAGCTGGTGGTGGACTTCAGGCATGCCAAAGAGCCTCTAGGATCAGTCATTCATGGAAAGGACGGTGAAGTTGTGCAAAGTTTCAGGTACCTGGGGGTTCACATAAACAACAAACTGGAGGAGTTTGACAACACAGTGGTGCTGTACAAGAGCCAATGATGGGCAGACTGGACTTCCTGAGAAGACCCAGGTGTTTTAATGTATCCAGCATGCAAGCTGCTGGAAACGTTCTGCCAGTCCATAGTAGCCAGTGTGGTGTTCTACACTGTGGTCAACTGAGGAAACAAAATGACTTCAAAAGACACACAATGCCTGAAAAAGCTTATCAGGAAATCTTGCTTCATCACAGTACTAACCCTGGAAACCCTGGAAGCTGTTGTGGAAAAGCGGATGGTGGCAAAATTGGAAGCCATCATGAAAAATTTCCTCCAGGAGGTGCTCTCTTCGAGTATTTTTAGCCACAGACTTTTTCCACTGTGGTGAGCCGAGAAGTTCTTTTGTGCCCGCTGCTTCCTCCTGACATCCCAAACTAAATGTTTATGCTCTAAGTTAATTTTGCAATTTCTGCACAATATACAGTTATTTATGTATTTAATTATTGATTGATTGATTCTTCTTCTTCCTCTTCATCTTTTCCCACTTCTTTGTGGGGTTGATGTGCTTCAAACAGCTTGGTCCTGCACTTCCTCACTTGTCAAGCTATTTTCCTTCAGATCTTCTTTTACTTTATCCACCCACCTCCGTTTTGGCCTCCCTTGTACTTCCATCCCCATCCTCACCACATGTCCATACCACTTCAGCCTAGTTTCCTACGCTTTCTTTTATTTTATCTCTGATTGTCTCATTACTTAGTCTGTCCTTTTCTGTAGCTCCACACATCCATCTCAACATTCTCTTGTCTGCCACATCTAACTCTTCTCCTGTACTCCTTAACTGTCCATATTTCAGCTCTACACATCACTGCTAGTCTAATGATTGTCTTAAAACCCTTACCTTTAACCTTTGCCTTAATTCTTCGATCATCGTATTTATTGATTGACTGGCTGTATTACTTGTCCTTTGAGACTGGATCTTTAGTTTTTATGTTTCTGCTGCTGTATGCACCTACATTTCCTCTTGGGATTGAAAAATTTCAAACGATCTGATCTAAAATGTCCAGAGAAGAGCGACTAGGCTGATTCCAGGACTGCTGGGTTTGAGTTATGAGGAAGGATTAAAAGAGTTAAACCTTTTTAGTTTAAGCAAAAGGAAATCAAGAGGTTACGTGATTGAAGTGTTTAAAAGTATGAAGGGAATTAGTCCAGAGGATCAGGACTCTTGAAGTCATCAAAAACACCGGGACACAGTTGAAGACTTGTTAAGGGTGAATTTCACACAGACATTTTTAAGTTTTTCTTCACCCAAAGTACCACAGACACTTGGAATAAACTACCAGGCAGTGTGGTAGACCAGAGGTGAGCAACATCGGCCCTGCAGGGCTGCAGGTTTTTGTTCCAATGTCTTAATGAGAAGTCCATTGCTCAAGTACTTATTGCTCAAGCTTCATTTTAATCATCTTGCTTGTTAAAATTCCCCAACTTATTGCTTACTTTAGTTTTAAACAGCTGCATTAACTGTTTTTAAAAGCTCTTTATCTATTGTGGCAGACGGACACCCCTTTGGTACTGGATTCGGCGGACCAGCCATGGGCTGCACCCTATGTCCCCCAGAACACTTGGTGGCAGCCCCCCTGGGTTGCATCAGGGCCACAATTGTGTTGCACCAGAGCTCACCGGGCAGACGGACACCCCTTTGGTACTGGATTCGGCGGACCAGCCATGGGCTGCACCCTATGTCCCCCAGAACACTTGGTGGCAGCCCCCCTGGGTTGCATCGGGGCCACAATTGTGTTACACCGGAGCTCATCCCTGTTGGGCTCCGTGGCCACTGCCAGGGGGAGCTGCACAGCTTCCTGAACCCGTCTGGGTTGTGATGCAGCCACACCCGGAAGTGCGGCCTAATTTAGGTCAGTTATCACCTGGGGCTCTTCTGGGTGGGCTATAAGAGAAGCCAACACCCAACACTCAAGGAGCCAGAGTCAGGAGACAAAGAAGCCAAGAGGCGTGGAGGAAAGAAGAGTGTTTTGTTTTGGTGTTTCTGTTTGTGCTTTTGGGACTGTGTTGTGTCTGTGGGTACAGGGAAGACGTGGCCCACAGACGAAGAAAATAAAACATTTATTTGTTTTTATTAGTGTGCCTCCCATGTCTGTCTGTGTCAGGTCCGTCGCCAATATAGCGCCTTGTCACACTATATGTATACAAGTCTATGTATGTATGTATGTTCCAGCATCACTTCTGAACGGCTGGAACGCTCTTCATGAAACTTGGTACACATGTTTCTCATTGGTTGACTAAAAATACTTCAGGGTGAAATCAACCCTAACCCACCCTCTTCTGGGTAGGGTGGGGGATGATCTTGTGGTCTTGCATGCATCTAGTAGGAACGACCACCAGAGGGCGCACTGGAGGTGACTGCCAGCATTCTTTGTGTTTGAGCACCACTGCACGCCGGTTGCTTTTGAAATTAAATAGAGTTGGCCGGTTCCGCTGCGGTGGGCTGGCACCCTGCCCGGGGTTTGTTTCCTGCCTTGCACCCTGTGTTGGCTGGGATTGGCTCCAGCAGACCCCCGTGACCCTGTAGTTAGGATATAGCGGGTTGGATAATGGATGGCTGGCTGGATGGATGGCCGGTACCGATGATAACATACATACAAGACCTCAAGACAAGCACATTAGTGAGTCTTCATTGTTTGTCCGTTTATTTTTATTTTTAAAGTTGTGTTTTTTTTAATTATATTTTTCTCAGACAATTAAAAAAAATAAAACACTTTATTTTCCTTCCGGGCAACGCTGGGTAGTTCAGCTAGTTAGCTATAAAATGCAGATGATAAAGGAACCATGCGTTCTCAACCTAACTTGTTTCCGTTTTAGACCTGTGAGTATTCAGAGTGAACGGTGTTGTTTAATAAAATACTTATATATGGAAGGAAACTGAAGAGAAAAAACATGAAAGACTGAGAATTACTTCAGGCTACAAGTTCTTTGGATGACATCATTAGAAAGGAAAAAAACCTACAATTTAAGAATGACCTGGCATGGCAGAATTAAAACCACCAACAAGCTGTGAAATTAAATAAGATCTGTTATTGCCAAGGATCATTAAACAACTCAGTTGGAACAAAAACCTGCAGCCACTGTGGCCCTCCAGGACTGACGTTGCTCACCCCTGGTGGTAGACAGTAAGACTTCAGGAACCTTCAAACCCAACGTGATGTTATTTTGGAGGAATTAGGTGGGTAGGATTGGTGAGCTTTGTTGGGATGAGTGGCCTCTTTTCATCAGAATTTTTCTGATTTTCTCATGTTCATCTTCTTCTATGGCTTGGCTCATTTGGACAGAGTGCCACTTATTCACAGACACACTCACTGATCAGGCTAAGTACAGCACCTGGCATAAGATTAGAGCCAATGGGATAGGATTATTACAGTAGCATGCAAAAGTTTAGGCCCCCTTGCAAAAAATGTCTGTTACTGTGAAGAGCTAAGTGAGCACAAGATGAACTGATCAACAAAAAGTTAAAGGTGACACATTTCTTTTCAGCATTTTATGTAAGACTAGAAGGAGTACCCGGCGTTGCCCGGGAATGTATAACCAGTAAATTTCCCAAATGAACAAACCGAACATAGAAATAGATCAAAGGTTTTCTGATTCACATTTTATTGTAAGTTAATAATAATAATTCATTGCATTTATATAGCGCTTTTCTCACTACTCAAAGCACTCAGCAACTGTAGGTTAAGGGCCTTGCTCAAGGGACCAACAGAGCAGAGTCCCTTTTGGCATTTACGGGATTCGAACGGGCAACCTTCAAATTGCCAGTCCAGATCTCTAGCCTCAGAGTCACCACTCCGCCCCTAAGTTCTTCCACTCTGGATTCTGTCTGCTGTGGCGTTTCAGACGGTGTTGAAATAGACTTTCTTCTGGCATCTGAAGTGGACCTTCCAATTCTACGTCTTTTTTTCGATGGCATGGGTATATTAGCGAAAAACAGGACAATTATAATGTGGTATTATGTACGGAATAAGCACCACAGTGAGATGAATTTCACTTATCTACAATATGTCGGAAAGCGAACAAATAGCACCAGTCAGTCAGAAAGAGTAACACTGAGATCGTACTGTGAGTCGGAAAGCGAGCAAATAGCACTCCAAATACAGAAAGGCAGTGAGAAAGAGTAGCACTGAAACCGTACTGGGAAAAATGCCGGGGAGGGGTGCTCTGTTTGTAAGGAGCGTCTGTGTTGAACCGTGCTGCCATATAACGGACATTGGCGAATGAAATACAGCACTATCAGTGCGTGTGGGAGTGTGAACTGCGGAAACGCGGGTGTGTGAGCCAGTCAAGCGTAGTGGATGGTTTACATTTTACATCCATACAGCAGTTCCCTTTCACCCGATCAGAGCAGTCGGCCTTCTCATACTTGGACACTTCCGCCATCTCTTGGTAATTTAAAGAAACACGGGTAAAGAGTGACGCACAGAGACCAAACGTGCCGCTAGATGGCACTGCCGTGAACATCTGTTGCAACGTGCAGCCATCTTGTCGATGATAAGTACGGGGACGTGTGGAGAACGTTGTGTCGGTGAAAAGGTGCCCTGTGCTTCACCACGAACATTTTTCCCAACCAAACATACCCCATGACATCTTCCTGTTCACAAAGGAGCCCCATCCCCAGTTTGGTGGTGATCGGACACCTGGTGCAGATTTGTATGGCGGACAAACATACATACACACACATATTGTACATACATCGACTCTGCTTTATATATTAGCTCTTTCAGGGCGGATGTCGACTTTTGTCAAAAGGAAGAGTTGACGATGGTAATCGACTGTAAACTGTGACAGTGCCAACCGTTATGTTTTAAATGGACTTTTGTTGCTAGAAGGAAAGTTAGATCCATTGGTATGACCTAGATTTCCTGCACCCGCGTGAGTAGCAAGGCGCAAACAACGGCAAAAATGGCACTGACATCTGGTGAGAGATCAAAGCGAAATCTTAAAGCAAAATACTCTGTGGACGACGTTCTGCCTATTATCTCTGAATTGGACTATGACTCGTCGGACTCAGATTTTGAAACAAGTGATTGAAAAAGAATGTGAGGTTCGGTTTCGGTTTCGGTTGACTGGTCCCCAGCTAATTGTTGTACTGACAATGTTCGCCAGGGAGGAGTGCCACTTAACAATGATAAGAGGTAGAAACCAGATTGCAATGCACTTTGACCGTGTCCCAGCCATACAAAGACAGCCTGGCAGCAAGCCTGCCGCATATTCTTAGCAAACTGGCAGCCGCAGCATGCAGCAACAGATGTTTTATGTTGATTTGTGTGTGAAACCATTGCTTTTCAGAAACTATGTTTTTTGGAAAAAATATTCAGCCCTCAAAGAGTTAGATTAGTGTATTGTTTCTGTTTTGTACAATTGCACAGTGAATAAAGGTAAGGGGCATCATGCAAAAGCAACATTTGAGATCTCAGATAACTTTCCCAACGTTTCAGGCCTTCATTGGCTCATCAGGGCTATGGCTTGTTCACAGTCATCTTTAGTAAACCTGAGGTGATGCAAATTGCAAAGCTGTACAAATTCTCTGACTTCTCAAGCCTTGTCCTATCAATAAGCGGCCATCTGCCCCTTTAAGCAGCTGCCTGGCACTCTGAAAAATAAAAGAATTGATGCCCACAAATCAGGAGAAAGCTACAAGAAGATAGCAAATGTTATTAAGAAATGGCAGTTATCAAGAATGGTGGAGAATTGTCATTGGATTGCTAAAAAAGCAAATAAATCCCCCCATTAGACTTCAAAAAACCTTCAGGAAGATTCAGCAGACTCTGGAGTGGTGGTGCACTGTTCTACTGTCACTGCAGCAAGACCTGAACAAATGTGGCCTTCATGGTAGAGTCAGCAGAAGAAAACCTTTTCCACATTCTGGCCACAAAATTCAGCAGCTGAAGTTTGTAAATGAACATCTAAACAAGTCCGATGGATTTTGGAAACAAGTACTTTGGACTGATGAAATCAAAATAGAACTTTTTGGCCACAACATGTAAAGGTGTGCTTAGAGGAATAAAGGAGGCTGAATTCAAGGAAAAGAACACGACTATTAAGCATGGCGGTGGATTGATTGAGCTTTGGGCTTGTGTTATAGCCTGTGGCACAGGGAACATGTCATTAGTAGACAGAAGAATGGACTGAAATAAATACCAGAAAAGTCAGGAAGCAAACATCACATCACCTGTAAAAAAGTTGAAGTTAAAAAGATGATGGGTCCTACAACAAGATAATGATCCGTAACACACCGCAAAACGTACAGCCCCCCGACCTAAACATCACTGACATTCTGTCGATAAATCTCAGCAGAGCAGTGCTTACAAGACTGCCCAAGAATCTTGCAGAATTAGAAGCCTGTTGCAAAGATAAATGTGTGAAAATACCTTACGTAAGAAGTGAAAGACTCTTAGCTGGCTACAAAAAGCTTTTACAAGCTGTGATACTTGCCAAAGGGGGTCTTACTAAGTACTGAACATGTTGAGGCCCAAACATTTGCTGTGAGTGATGGAAATAAAAATGTAATCTTGTTTAAAATATTACACAAATGTGTCATCTTTAACTTTATGTCTGTTTTGGTGATCAGATCTTCTTCTGCTCACTTAACTTTTCTTACTAACAGACAATTAAAGCAAGGGGGCCCAAACTTTTCCACGCAACTGTGTTTCTATGGATATATTTCTATTATTAGTGTTACACCTAAATCTTTTCATGCTTTTACTTCCTTTGATGCCAGATGTCTCCTTCCATGCCTTTATTTCACTATCAGATGGGTATAACAGTCCGTCTCCTCTGGCTTTATCACAGTCTGGTGTGTCACCTGCTCGGCTCAGGATGCCAAAGCACTAGAGAGGGTGGTGAAGTCAGCAAGACTATCAGTGGGACACAGCTGCCTTCTGTTCAAGGCATTTGTAAAACACACAGCCTTAGACATGCAGACCATACATACATCCTGTGCTGTCTCTTTTCTTCTTTCTCTGTTCTGGTAAATATTACAAGACCATTAGCTCTCACACTACTGGATTCAGAGAGAGTTCTCCTCCACAGGTCAAAATGCTGCTCAGTAACCGCTCATAATTACAATGCAAGATTATTTAGAAGCTGCATATAAGACATGTTATTGTATTGATTGTATTTGTTGTTTGTGCCCAGAATAAAAAGCCTTTGTTGGAGAGGTGAGAAAGAGAGTGCAGAAGGATATGCGGAATGAGAGATACACGATCTTGGAAAGAGAATTACAGACAAAAGCCCAGAATGAGAAAACTGGAGGACAGGCACAGAACATGTCAATGAATGTGGTATGAACTTTAGGAGGGCACAGATGACAAAAAGGGATGCCAATGAGTCCCATAATGAAGCGTTTCCAAGGTCAGACAGTCATTTTCTAACCTGATTATTCCTGAACAGGGCGTGAGGGGAGCTGGTGCCTGTCCCAGCCAGCATAGGGTGCAAGGTAAGAACATAACCTGGACAGGGCACAAGTCCATCACAGCGCGAACACACCCCCAATAACACACGAGGGCCAATTTAGAATTGCCTGTCCACCTAACTTGCATGTCTTTGGACTCCGGGAGGAAACCCACAAAGACACGGGGAGAACATGCAAACTCTACACAAGGAGGACCCGGGATGTGAACCCTGGCCTCCTCGCTACAAGGCAGCGGTGGTACCAGTGCACTTAGAGGCCAATTAGATATTCTTAATTATACAATTCCAGGAGAGTGGGTGAGCAAAAGGGAAATCACAAGATCAAATGGAGTGATAAGACGTTCAAGTTGGCCTTGCATGAAGTTTGGAAACTGTTTTTTAGCCAAAGAGAAAGAATGAAATGCCTCGTACAGGGAGGCAGGGAGGACAAAGGTGACACCACGTGATTTCAGGACAGAGCTTAGTTAAAGATAAAAGAAGAAACAAGTCAAAGGGACAGAGAACTAATACTTCAAGAACGTCAAGAAGTGTAGTGCCCAGGAAGGAAAAAAAATAAAAAGCAAGTGACACTCTCCATGAAAGATGGGAGTCTGAGAATGAAATAAATGCCTTTATACAAAACTGAAAATGAATGTCAAAGTAATGCATAAACAAAACAAGATTCAAAAAGTGACAAAAAAAATAATATGTACAATTAAGACATTTAATAAGCAACAAAAAGAACACAGTACGGGAATAAAAACATTGAAGACATGACAAGCGATCTGATCTGATTGAACTACGGCCTCTTTTTAGATCAACGTCCTTGTGGGCATCTTCGCTGATACTCCCACAGGGTTTTTCCTAGCATTTTGCGTTGTATTTTTTTTTCATTCTTTATTGTTGTTTGTTGTTTTAATCTAGAAATTTGTGTTTCATGTATGAATCAGTTATTTGGTGATTAGTTTTTAGTATTTGCCGGTATCCCGTGTTCCTAATTTGATCTTTTTTGATGCTTTTGTTCCTTCTGTAACCATTCAAAATATCTGTGAAGCATTTTGACCATGGGAAAGGTGCTATATATATGTAATGCTTAATATTATTATAATAATTATTATTATGGTTGCTAGTTTATGGGAGACATACAAGATAGAATTTCCATCCATTCATCCATTATCCAACCGGCTATATCCTAACTACAGGGTCACGGGGGTCTGCTGGAGCCAATCCCAGCCAACACAGGGCAAGAGGCAGGAAACAAACCCTGGGCAGGGTGCCAGCCCACCGCGGGCACTCACACACACCATGCACACACTAGGGACAATTTAGGATCACTAATGCACCTAACCTGCATGTCTTTGGACTGTGGGAGGAAACCCACGCAGAGGACCACGGGGAGAACATGCAGACTCCACGCAGGGAGGACCCAGGAAGTGAGCCCTGGTGTCCAAACTGCGAGGCAGCAGCGCTACCACTGCACCCAAAATAGAATTTATTTATACTCAATTCTATGGACTATAAACCATAAACTTGAAATGTGAACTTGTCCGCTGCTGGTCCTTTAATGTTTCACTCAAATTGTCCCTACAATGGTATGCCCTTGAGCAATTCTATTTTCACTTTTTCAGTGCTATTTTCGAACTGCACCTTTGTGTTCTTGGATAGTAGACTCTCATTTCAAGTGCTTCTCTTTCATTTCATTTTGAGAGAGCATTTAGCCTACACTTGAATGAGTCTGAGAGCTTGTGTTTGCCCGGCTCGATGCAGTAAATGAGGTTATCGATGGCTTTGTTGTAGTTCGATCGCTCTGCTTCCACAGTCTCATCTCTTTATAGAAATCTCAGTTAAAAAAAAAAAAACTTACCATTATCATCATTATTTTTATCAACACATGGAAGAGATCTGGCACTTGTCTGGGTCCTTATGCAATAACAATAGATGGTAAAAACAAATTCTATGGGATTCCATAATCTCCTTTTTCATGTTTTTATGAGCCTCATGATAAGCATTGTCTAGGCTGTTTCAGCCTGAATACACTTTTAAAGGTCTTATATGTGCCCCCACCAAACCACAACTGGGGTCCAGCAGATACTGTAAATATACAAATGGCATTTTCTTATCTATATGTCGACCCACACTTTCATTTAATGATCCAAAAAATAAAAGATTAGTCATTCCGACTCATTGTGCAACTGTAAGGCAAACTAGGAACAAACTCCTCCTGCCATCTGTTATTGTGTTTAAGATGGTCGATATAAGGGCTGGTTTGGATGGCACAAAGATTCTGAACATTTCTATTTATTACCTCCACTGTTACTGTGAGGCTACTGACTGAGCACAACGCAGGCCGTCTCCAGAGTTGCACTCTTCTTCCTGGACCTCCGCCAGTTGAGTGGGCAGAGTGCAAGGGTTTAGTCATGTCATAAACAAGATGTCCAGCAAAAAAGGATAGTGGCATGATATTATAAAAATCAGGAGTTTACCAGAGAGGGAGACAGGCAAATGGGGCAAGTGGCAGCACACTGATATCAGAGTGGTGCTTTATTTTTATTTTAAACACATTTTTTTATTGTTCCAATGGTCATGTCACCTTGGTGTCATTTTGTGTTCACTCCTCTTCCGATGCAGTTTTGTTGTTATGTTATGGCGCGCATTCCCAGTTATATGATTGATGGCGACATTATGTGTGATGTCACCTTTGCAGGTACTATTTAAAGATACCATTGTGGTAAAGTTGGCATCCAAATTTCTGGAAATTCAAAAAATCAGATGACGCTCAATTCTAGTTATTTAGGGAAAGTCAGGACTTTGCTTTAATCAAATGGCTGACGATTGTTGTTTAACGTGTTGTGTTGTTCTTGTAGGAAAAAGAGAGCATTGTCCATTCTGTTAGGCTTTAGCGGTGCACCAGGCCTGATAAGGCAGCTCATTTAAGAGACACCCAGCTGTGCCTTCACCTACCAACATTCCAAACTAAGTGACTGAACTCCAGCTTGTGCCAGGATCTGCTTTGACTTCATCTGATAACAAAGGCGTAAATCAGAGATGCCCTGACTTGTCTGCAGACATCTCGAGCCAGATGGGTCAAAATGAACTCTAGCAAGAACAAAGACTTATAAATCAATGAATAGCAACACTGATGGACAGAAGAACTTGCCTATGAGGAGACATTGATTTTGTAACTGAAAGTGACTTTAATTCAATCACGAGATGTTCCACCTTTCTTCAGCAATTAGTTTCACATTCATCCCATCTGGGAACTTGGGGCCCTCTCTCTCTGGCTTTCTCAGGTGGCTCTTTCAATGGAACACTGAGGAAACTTTCGGGGATTCTCTAGGGCACTCTTCCCCAGGTCACTCCTGAGCGCACTCTCCAAAAATGACTGAAAAATCTCTGAAACAATCTCTGTCTGAAACAAAAACCAGATGAACTGCTCTTTATCTCCGTGAGGAACTGAAAGCTGAGATCCAGTCTGCCAAGACAAACGTATTCCAGCACTCTAAAACGGCCGAGAAGAAGGCAGTTCTTCAAGGAGGTAACTTCAGCATCTCTGCTCTTGTGTTAGGAAGAGTAATGCTTATCCTTATTAAGCCGCAGATAACACGGCAAAAGGCCCAGCTGAGAAAAGCACAGAACACCACAGACAAAGGACACTGCAGCAAAGAGAAAGTACACTGCAACACAAGAAGAGTCCTCCACTTGAACCCGGAGCAACAACAAAGCAACAGCTCTACACAACATATGACATCACCTTTAAAGACTTGGAATCGTAAAACTATTTATCTGTGCCAAGATAAATCAGCTCTAAATAGGCCAGGCTCTCTATTTTGTATGTTTGTCCGTCTAGTTCTGTCTTTGTCCTGTCTTATATGTTGTGGACAATAGAGGGCACTGCTTCTACTCAAACCCAACACAACAGACACAGGGCACAAAGATAAAAGCACAAAGATCTTATCTGTTGTCAGGAAAACCCTTCACAAAGCACTTCCCACTACCACAACTCCGAGTAAATAATTGGCACAGCACACAGACCTCTTACATTGGTCAACACACACAGAAGTGTTTCTGCTGTTCCGCCCACGTGATCTTCAAGCACTTCTGGGATAGGCAGAAACCTCATGGTACCCATGGTACCCAACAGGGCTGAGCTATGGAACTCATTGTTCCCTGGTGCCCTGTGGGGATCTGGTTCACCGCTGCAATCCAGGGGAGCTGCCATCTAGCGTTCTTCTTTAGGACACTTCCTTCCATCTCTTGGTCATCCTGACCAAGTCGGGTTGCCATCCGTTCCTCACAATGTCAACATATGTTTATCAATGAATTACATTACTCTGTTTCTTAACACAAGTGTGCTTGAGTTACCTTGAAATGCAACTAACAGCTGGAGACCACCTCCTACATCAGAGAACAGTAAATACTAGATTATTGAATTAATCACCGACATTGCTGAAGTGAAAACTGGTAATTAATTAACTGAGTTCAGTCTCTCCTCCTTTCATGTTATTATACTGTTTGTGAGTGGGCATGTTAAAATTCATCTTTCACATTCCTACATGGCACATTAATTCTTTGTCTTCCATTACATGCAATTCCTCTTTGTTTTCCAATAATAACAGGAATCATAACAGGAATAGAGAGATGATAAATTGGAGGTAGGAATGTTCCAGAACTAATAATCATCTAGTCAAGCTGTCTAAACTGGTGATTTTTATGATCAAAGTAAATATTGTTAAGACATCCACTATCTGTGGACCTCTTTGCATTCTGGAGAGGTTGAGGTTATGAGATGATCAACTACAGGATACTTTACACTCTGCATAAATGCATCTATGACTCATTTACTGTTATACAACAAGAACTTAACAAAGGACTTTTCTGGTCTTCATCACACTTATAACACGTCAGTAAAGTGCTCATTCATCTGTGTCTGTGAGCCTTTGATACGCTGCTGAAATTCCTTAAGAATATGAAGGATCCACATGTCTTACACTAAAGTTTGCAATTTCAAGTAAAATATGTCACATGTAAGCCATCCCTGACCATTTCAAAGTGAAGTTATTTAATTAAGAGGCATTGCAAATACTTCACTGATGCTTTGTTATTAAGACAAAATGAAGCCTTTGTTAATGTCTTGGTACGTAACTCTATACGATTAGTCGATGCATTTCTACAGTACCTAAAGTCTTACCAGATTTCCTTTAAATGTGAGAATGTGTATTTATTTTTGATAGTTAGCTGACTTAAAGTTTCAGAATGTCATTCTGGATGTTTGTTTTCAAAAGTAACATAATATTATCAAACCAGCTTGATGTAGCTTGTGGTCATGGTGGGCTGGAGGCTGTCCTGAGAGCCCTGGCAGTTCAGGAAACAGACTTGGTCATGGCACTAGTCCATCACAAAATCTAAATCGCAATATTGTCACACACGTGCGCATGGGAGGCAGCTAAAGGGCTTGAGTGAACACAGTTCAGAGGCATGCCGGGATGTGGCAGAGTGCACTGACTCTTTTTCTCTCTTGCCTGTAGACCATTCCCGGGGGATTCCGCCTGGCTCTCTTGACGTCACTTCTGGGAACAAGCCAATGGAGGTAGACCTTACCAGCTCCGGCCCCTCTGATGTCCTGTCCGGGTGTGATCCAATGATCGAAGACCATGTGCCCGATCCTTATGACCTCACTTCCTGTCTTCCCCTTTAAAAGCCTGCCCTTTTCCCTTTTCCCTCAGTCTTGTCTTGGACTCGTTGTATGCACTTCAGTGCTGTATCTTTATAAAAAGAACGATTTTGCAGCCGGGATACGAGATTATACGGGTGGCTGCCCCAAAACTTTTTCTTGAGTATGTCTCATCTTTGTGACAATATATATGTGCTGTATATATTTATGGATGTATATGTTTAATATATAACACTGAATGTGTGTTCAGCAAGTCCACACCATTGAACCTATCACCAACAAATTTTGCACAAATTCTCCATTGTTCCATAATTTTTCCCCTTGAGGAAATTTATTTAGTGACTAAACCTATGCTTTACTAGTGAAGTGCCCCCAGGGGGTATGAAAAGTTGGTGGGTTTTGTCAGTGAAATTTTGGTTTGGGGTAAAACCTTTTCACCCTTAGGAATTTATTTAGTGATCTCACCTAATATAACAATAACTACATTTATTTCTAAACCACATTTTCATACAACAATGTAGCTCAAAGTGCTTTACAAGATGACAGAGAAAGTTACAAGGAAGGAAAAACCATTAAGATAAGGTAGTGATATTAAAGAATAAGTAACGATGAAAAAGGTAAGGTCGGATGGCCGGGTGGACAGAAAAAACAAACAAAAAAAATTCCAGGCTGGAGAAAAGAACAAAATCTGCAGGGGTTCCAAGGTAAAAAAGACCACCCAGCCCCCACTGGGCAAATATATGATATATAATAGAAAAATTGTGATGTGAACAGGCCAATCAGCCCAACAAGCTTGCCCACCCTATTTACCAAGATTGTCCAAATTAAATAGTTTGAAGGTCATAGTAATATATTGTAATAAGTAGACAAAAGAGAATAGAATGATTCGGGGTCACAGCCAGGAAAAAACATTTTAATGGAGGGAACTGTGAAAATAAAGAAATAGCACTGGTCTGTTGGAGCTGGATCTTCTACTGCTGCTCTGGTCAAAATGACCCATTCATCCAGTAGAGGCTTTTGAAGTGGATGGAAGTGACGTCAGCCATTTCTGGTTAAGACTTTCTCTGTCCAAATTGCCACCCACCCTATCCTGGGCATTTGACAATAGAGTCAATCCTGGGCCGTCTCTTCTGACCACAGTAATCTTTAAATCTATTGATTCTGGAGCTCCCAGTATCTGAGGTGTCTTTCCCATGGACAGGAGAACACCTTGGCAGTTGAGCAGTGGCACCAAATGCCAAAGTTGGATACTGAGAGGAGAAAAAGAATAGAAGGGGGTTAGTAACACATCATAATTATCGTATTGTTTATATTTTTGTACAAATGAATAACAAACAGAGATAACAATATGCACATATAATCGGCAGCTCTAGTCAGGGTATGCTAGACTAAAGTAACAAATCTTCAGCCTGCATTTAAAAGCTGAGACTGAATGGGCATCTGTTATATAACCGCGATTAACAAAGCAAATGATATATGCATTACAATGCAGAATCTCGGACGTGGCAAAAAGAATGCAAGGCCTCAAAAAGGACCCAAAAACCCAGGCTAGGCCTTCACTAGCCTACCTAAAACAGACCTTACACTAGGCAGGTTGACCCTAAACTCTACAGTCCTGGTTTGGCCTACATGAGCCTAAACTGGGTTGTGGTTACAACATACTTTAAATGTCCCATAATATCTCAAAGTGCCTCTCAAGTGAAAGTAAAGTTAAACTATAAAAAACATCATTTGAGAAACAGTCCATAAAGTGAATCTTTATAAATGAGTAAAAGAGAAAATATAACAAAAAGCTCAAAAAAAGAGCATAAAGGAGCTTCGTAAAAGGCAATCATAGCTGATTGAAGTCCCACTATGTAATTCAAAGCCATAGACTAATAGAGCAAAAAGAAAAACAAAAATCAGTAAAATCCAGTATAAAAAACAACACTCATATGAAGACTCCTAACAAGCTCACTACACCACTCATGGGATCTTCTTCCCTGTCTCTTAAATAGCCAGAAGAAGGGCTCGGGGTCATGATGTCATGGTGGCCCCATCCAAAGTACTCAAGGATTAGACTTACATTTAAAGTGACAGAATACAAATAATAAATAACATCAAAACATGACAAAAATAACTCAACAATGACAAAAGCAATGATAAACCAACAAATACTGCAAATACAAACCATGGAAAAACAACCGTGACTATAACATAACAAAATGTTGATGTGCGATACATATGTGGGGGGACCCAAAAATTCCCACAATTAGTCAATATCGTGGGAGTAGCCCACCATGCTCCCTTGTGAATCAGTCCACTGAGGGGCTTTGTGCGAAGCTGATCGAGATGCTTATTTCTCATATTTATTGTACAGTTCTCAAAACTGAACAATCACGTCAGGTTACATTGAACATCAAAACAGTGATGATCATGTTTTTGCAAATTGACGGACTTGTTAAAACTTTGTTCCTTGTGAACAGACTGTTAATCAACAACATTACACCAAGCTACTGAGGTGTCTGTGGGGAAGCATCAGGAATTAAACATCCAGAGCAGTGCAAAACAGCACTTAGCACCATGACAGGGCACCTGCGTACACTGCATTGTCAGTGTTTTGCACCCCACATATTTGCCAGATCTTGCTCCCTGTGACTTCTTTTCCTTCCCGAAATTAAAACTGAGACGGAAGGATGACAATTTGCTACTATGGGACAAAATCTAGAAAAAAAAAATCTCAAGAGGCTCTAGAGAGAGCTAAAAAAATATAAAGATGAGCGCAGGAGAAATGTGTTGAGGAATAAGTCTAATGCATCACAAGGGGAAAAAGTTGTATTGAATGTATGAATTGAATTGCTGTAAGTTGTATAATAAACTTTTTTTTTTTAAAGAAAAAATATTTGACCCCCCCCCACTTGTATATGTGTATGTTGTACACTTTGTATCTTATATGTTGTGCGCGTTGAAAGAAACTGCAGGCCCACAAAAAGGAAATGTTGGGGCACCAGCCTAGTCGTCCCTGTTTAATTAGATAACAGTCCAAACAAAAACAAGTGCTTGATGGTGCTAAACAGACGAAAAGCAGGGTTTTCAGTTAGTGAGCCTATGGTAGTCATGGTGGGAAGGAGCTCCGTCCTCATATCGAATGATGTCTCCTTCCATGAACTATGGGATATGTAGTGGGGGGACGGGGACCAGAAGGAGTGGATTCAGTTGTTCTCACTGGATGTCTTTTTAGAACTGTGGAGGGAAAACACAGGAGAAGTTTAGTTCCAGCGCACCTGCTCGACCCTCGGTGGAAGTCCATACATTAGGATATCCACTGACAGGCATGCATGACAATGTGATTCTTCATGATAAAATGATAGATAGATAGATAGATAGATAGATAGATAGATAGATAGATAGATAGATAGATAGATAGATACTTTATTAATCCCAAGGGGAAATTCACATACTCTAGCAGCAACATACTGATTAAGAACAATATTAAATTAAAGAGTGATAAAAATGCAGTTAAAACAGACAATAACTTTGTATAATGTTAACGTTTACCCCCTCGGGTGGAACTGAAGAGTCGCATAGTGTGGGGGAGGAACGATCTCCTCAGTCTGTCAGTGGAGCAGGACGGTGACAGCAGTCTGACGCTGAAGCTGCTCCTCTGTCTGGAGATGATCCTGTTCAGTGGATTCTCCATGATTGACAGGAGCCTGCTCAGCGCCCGTCGCTCTGCCACAGACGTCAAACTGTCCAGCTCCGTGCCTACAATAGAGCCTGCCTTCCTCACCAGTTTGTCCAGGCGTGAGGCGTCCTTCTTCTTTATGCTGCCTCCCCAGCACACCACCGCGTAGAAGAGGGCACTCGCCACAACCGTCTCATAGAACATCTGCAGCATCTTATTGCAGATGTTGAAGGACGCCAGTCTTTTAAGGAAGTATAGTCGGCTCTGTGGTTTCTTGCACAAAGCATGGCAGTCCAGTCCAATTTATCATCCAGCTACACTCCCAGGTATTTGTAGGTCTTCACCCTCTGCACACAGTCACCTCTGATGATCACGGGGTCCAGGAGGGGCCTGGTCCTCCTAAAATCCACCACCACCTCCTTGGTTTTGCTGGTGTTCAGTTGTAGGTGGTTTGAGTCGCACCATTTAACAAAGTCCTTGATCAGGTTCCTATAGTATAGTCCTATAGTATGTATGACTGTAGAATTTGGGAGCATTTTGGGAAATATTTTTTCATCTATGGAAAATAACTGAACTTTTTAATAATTTCAGTTACACAGTGAGCAAATCCACCAATTTCAAATAGTTTCTTCTGTAATTATTTAGATTCTGGATGTTTACTTTTTATATTCAATGTATTTATTTTAGTCTAAACTTTGACAGGATGTCAGAGAAGTGTCACCTCTAGGAAGTCATAGGTTAGGGAAATCCCTGTGCAAATATTTAACACCAGATGAAAAACAGCACTGGCATTAAGTGAGCTTCTCTGAATTATTCATCAGTGCTCCGGTGCACTTATGCGCTCATTTTGCACTTTACGAAACCAATGTAAACAACTAAAGTGAGTCCTTAAAAATAACACCCTGAACAGCCATGCTTTGACCACAGGCCTGTTGTATGTATTATGACACAGAATGAAATTAATCAGTGACCATGGCGTGACCACAGCCTTGAGGAGACATTCCAGTTCACAACAGGCTTCACATGCTAAGCAGGACAGAACAATGACATTTTGTCAGGAACCTTCTGAACTAATGTAGTAGAAATGAAACAGGAACCAGGTTTGGACTAGCTCTGTATGGCTTCTGGTGCATCAATCAGAACCTGGAATGATTACTTTTACTGCATCTTTCTCTGTAGTACTTTGTACCGTGTTTGCCATTATGAATGTAGTGAGAAGTCAAGCAAAATGACCTTTTATTGGCTAAATAAAAAGATTACAGGGGCCTGAGTTGCCTCAAAAGCTGGCATATTGTTATCTTTTTAGTTAGCCAATAAAAGGTGTCACTTTGCTTGACTTCTCACTGCATCTTTCTCTGAAATTTGAGACATGGAGACAGCAACATGCTAACAGTGCAGAACGACAAAAGGTCCCTCCAAATAAAGAAAGGAACTCATGAAGACTGGGCTGCAATCTGAGCTATGCAGATACGGGCAAGAGAGCAGAAGACGGGTTAGTAAAAGCAGAAATGTAAAAGGCAGTGGGCCTGCAAATCACTTTGATAAGCTCCCATTTTATCACTAAGTTAATGATGCCCTGTAATACTAAAAAACTCTTAGTCATCCTTTTACGCTTTCTGAATGCCGGTCTTTCTAGTCATTATGAGAGGAATAATTATGCCATAGACATTGCACTCTGCAGCTCCATTACAGGATCATTTTGTATTCCAGCCCTCCCTTAATTATGCAGTGTTTAATTTATGGAAGTCGTTAGGAATCTTGACCTTTAGAGATCTGTTGATTGACAACGTGTTTGCAGCTTTTGATCAGCTCTGTTGCAGACGTGGAATTCCCTCCACAGGCTTATTTTACTGTTATCAAGTAAGAAACTTTGTTGAAAAGAGTCGGCCTAACTCCCATAATTTTCCATCAATGTCTACACTTGAAAATATTAGAGCTAGTAATGAGGAGGCTATTCATAGCATCTCCAGATCAATTAATGTCATTGGTGCTCACCACTAGATGATCTTAGGCAATACGAGGGAAGAGATCTTTCTATTAATATCTCAAGCAAGGAGTGGAACGTGATTATTCATAATGTTCATCCTTCATCAAACATGCTGTAATTCATCTTAAAATTGTGCATTAGACGCGTCTCTCCAGATTAAAATTATCTTTAAATGATCATTAATTGGACCATGAATGTGAATGATGCTATGTAGCTCCGGCCTCATACAGCACATATGTTTTTGGAAATTCACTAAATTATTACACTTTAAGGAAGAAAATGTTTCATAATGTATTAGAAAGTGACAGATTTTCAGAAATTGTAATGCTTTACAGTAGTGTTTAGAATTATACCAGGCAGGATTAGGCTGTCAAGAATTCTGGGAAAGATTCTACCATCATATTAGATGGACGAGCACAGACTTACACTGGGAGTGGACTGAAGTCTCCAGGACTGTCACTATGTCCGTTGTTGATACTGTAACTGATTGTAGACCCACCAGACATTAATTTTCTCCAGCGACACAACTGACTGGGCATTTTGTTTTCTCCACCTTCTCAACTGGTGCCAAGAAAATACCCCCCTCAGCATTACACCACCACCACCAGCCTGAACCGTTGATACAAGGCAGGATGGATCCAGCTTCCATTTTGTTGATGCCAAATTCTGAGCTTACTATCTAAATGTCGCAGCAGAAATCGAGACTCATCAGACCAGGCAACGTTTAACTAATCTTCTGTTGTTCAATTTTGGTGAGCCCATGGTGAATTATAGCCTCTGTTTCCTTTTCTTAGCTGACAGGATTGTGACCCGGTTTGGTCTCCTTCTGCTGTAACCCATCTACTTCGAAGTTTGACGTGTTGTGCGTACAGAGATGCTCTCCTGTTTATGTCGGTTATAACAAGTACTTATTTGAGTTACTGTTTCCTTTCTATCAGCTCAAATCAGTCTGGCCGTTCTCCTCTGACCTCTGGCATCAACAAGGTACTTTTGTCCAGAGAACTGCAGCTCAATGGATATTTTCCCTTTTTCAGACCATTCTCTGTAGACCCTAGAAAAGGGTTGGGTGTGAAAATCCCAGCAGACCAGCAGTTTCTGAAATTCTCAAACCAGCCCATCTGGCACCAACAACCAAGTCATGTTCAAAGTCACTTCAGCCACCTTTCTTCCTAATTCTGATGCTCAGTTTGAACTTCAGCGTGCTGTTTTGACAGTCTCTACATGTCTAAATGCATTGAGTTGCTGCCATGTGATTGGCTGATTAGACATTTGCATTAACAAACAGTTGAACAGGTGTATCTAATAAAGTGACTGGTGAGTGAGTATTTTATTATATACCCTGTGGTTGTCTAAAGAATAGAAGGGTCTGACAAAGGAAGAATTTTGGGGTGCCAACACTCAGTGCTTTTCCACAAAAACAGACGCTCAGTGGTGTAAAGAACAAAACAAAACTTTGGCTATCACTAATACAGTTCTGCTATTGGGTCTTTCAGTATGAAGCTCCTTCCTATCATGTGCCACCTCCTTTTGATTGGTTGTCCTTTTGAAGTCCAGGGACCAGAAGGGGTGGAGTCATTTAGCGGCAGCGTCCCCTCTCAGCCCTGGGTGGTATTACGTACCTGGGAAGAGCTTGGATGGTGATCCACAGGTGCACATGCATGACAGTAAATATATATTTAAATATATATAAAGAAGTGCCGAGGTGGCCTTTAGTTGTTATGCAGCAAAAATCTGGAGGACTTTAATGGTAGACATACACCAGGCTAGCACTGAGGATCAGTTTAAAAAGTTCCTAAAAACCCACTTGGCTTTTTTGTACATACATTTTAGTTGTACTCCTAATACAGTAGAATATAAATACATAGAATTACTACGTTCTTCAGGGATCTGCAATCTTTACTTATCCATACTTTCTCTGCTTTCTTTTGTAGTTTTCTGCCACCACCTGATCGTGCATTGTGCAGCCACCTGTGACGCTTGAATGATGGTGGGTGCCCCAGCTGTCCATGAGACCCACCACATCAGATCCTCAAGGATGAAGCCTGGAAACAATGAGGAGCAACTTAAGAATATTTATGTTAGGACGAATGTCCAATGGGGTGTCTGGGTGGTCTTTTGGCCTTTGAACCCCTGCAGATTTTGTTTTTTCTACTCCTTTATTTGTTTTTTTCTGTCCTGATGGCCATCTGAACTTAGCGTTGCACTCATCTTTAGAGACTCACAATGCAACATTATATATTAGACTCTACATTTGTATTCATTATATATCTACAGTATGTTATATAGGCTCTTATTGATTTATTTTTATTATTCTTACCCAATTTAATTGGGTTTACTTTTTCTTCTAGTGATTTAATACTTTGAACTATATTCTGTGCATGGAAATGTGATGCAGATATGTTGCTGTCAGAGTTGTTATCTACTGACAACCTCACCACGATTTCCTACAATTTGTTTTTAACACGTTTATTAATGTTGTTCAACTGGAAGAATCCTAATGACCCTCAATAACTCCACGAGAAAACAGTTATCTTGTATTACCTTAAACTACAAAAAAATCCTGTGTTCATTGTGAGGAACTATGCTGTGCTTCTTTAATTCATTAATATTATTCTAAAATAAGTCCACCAGGCGTCTGACAACATTTTTGTTTACCTCCTGTTGTTTTAATTCTTAAATTCATAGTGAAATTTGTGTTACAGATTAGCTCGGGGTGGCGCAGTGGTAGCGCTGCTGCCTCTCAGTTAGAAGACCTGGGTTCACTTCCCAGGTCCTCCCTGTGTGGAGTTTGCATGTTCTCCCTGTGTCTGCGTGGGTTTCCTCCCAAAGACGTGCAGGTTAGGCGCATTGGCGATTCTAAATTGTCCCTAGTGTGTGCTTGATGTGTGTTCATGCACCCTGCAGTGGGCTGGTGCCCTGCCCGGGGTTTGTTTCCTGGGATTGGCTCCGGCAGACCCTCGTGACCCTGTAGTTAGGATATAGTGGGATGGGTGATTAGCTCTCTGCATTGGGTCAGAGTGAGTTGTTCAGTTTTAATAAATCTTAACTGTTTCTGAAGTTTGCTAGATTGATTGTATTTTTGATCAGATTGTTTTTTTTACCTTTTGTTTATACCATTGTGTGTTTGATCAGCATATTATAACTCATTTATTGTAATGCACCTACCTGGATCTAAATAAAAATGTAAGTATGATTACTGGAATAGTGGTCTGTTCACACCAGTGAATAATATAAGAATATTTTTCTAAGCTAAAGAGTAAAGAAATGACCACAGAATCCTTTTTTAATTCAATAATGAGGTAGCAATGGTAAACAACCATAGATTTATGTTTGAAAGTGTCACCTTTCCTGTGATCGTCCCTTGTGACTGACATGTCTGTGTAACTGGAGAGCCGTTAGGTGTTACTTTAGTTCCGTCACAGGCGTCATAGCATTTGACTAGGCAGTGATTGTACGACTGAATATGTGCTCAGCGGTGGAGCTGACAACAGAGGCTGAGCTGATCTCCTCGTTTGTTACACTCCTCACTGGACAGAACCGCACAGTTAGCTAACAGACACACATTGAAGCACAGCCGCCCTTACAGAACACATTACACCTCGTCTCAAAATCACACAATGTGTTTACTCTCATCTTATTGAACACTAAATACGAAGCACCTTTATTTGCTTTATTTGCTGAATCCATATTAGGTTTCTGAGAAAATACAACCCACCTTTACATATTAAAAATAAAATATAAGGTACAAGGAACAAGCAAGAGGTACAAGTAAGTAAATACCATCAGGAAGACAGTAGAAAGAGCATCGCAATACAACACCAAGCAGCGAGTGCTCCAGGGTTTTGGCACATAAATGATTCTTAATGGCACGCACTGTACTGTACACTCTGTACTGAGGTACCGCCCTGGAAAAGGCACAGCACAATCAGCACAAATTCACAGGCTCCTCGATTTCTCAGCTTTTATTTAATTGCCATTGTCTGGCAAATTAAGTCATTTAAGTACAGTATATCACCAGTCTGTTACAGTCAATACAATAAAAGTTCACTCTTAAATGTATGTGTATGATTATGAGTATAGAGTGTAGGTATCTTAAGAATGAATCAAATCCTAAACGGCACCTTATTAAAGCTGACATCTCACAAGGCTTCTCTGTGCCAGTTTAACGGCTTGTGTGAGGCTAATTAACATTACATAAATAATTAACTCAATAAAAGTAAATGAAGCTCTTGGCTAACACTGTCAGCAGTGAAGCCTCATGCTTGGAGGGTGCTGATTGGCTGAAAGCGGTTTATACTGAAAGGGAAGTGGCGTTGATCCCATTCACTGGACAACACTAGGAACCACTTTGTCTGAGATGAGATTTCAGTAGGCCAGTTTACTCTGAATCAACAATGTTTTCAGACCACTGGTCCTACAAATTTGAATATTATGTTTATTGCATTTTCTGATTAAAAACACCCTTTTATTTGTGTTGTTAATTATTTTTACTCATTACTTAGAAGATGAGGTGCTATGTCAATGTTAACCCTAAATCCTTTCCAGAGGCTGCTTTTGATATGCCAGCTTTGCTGCTTCCTCAGTATCTGGTTTCCCTTGGGGTTTGGAGGCCTCTGTGAACTTCACAAGCACACTAACAAAATATCAGATTCAATGTATAAGACTGTGTTCATTCAATGTGGGAAGTGACATCCTTTACATCTTCTATAAGTCTGTGATGACCAGTGGGATTTTCTATGCTGTGTTGTGCCGAGCTGGTAACATCACTACAAGGGAGGTCCACCAAATCAACAGGCTAATTAAAAAGGCAAGTTCAGTTACAGGACACACACCGGACCACCTGGAGGTCATAGCAAATGAGGGAATTAAAACAAAACTGAATGCCATTATGAACAATGCTGCACATTCACTTTCACACACGCTGACACTGAGGACTTTTAGCCAAAGTAATGTTCAGCAGAAGGGAGTCAAGAAACACGACTGGGGGTCCTTTATATCAACCGCAATACATCTGTATAATGCTTCACTGAGGATGGGACTGCCAAGTCAGAATTTTGCTTTCTTTTTAATTTTCTTATTTTATATTCATTCTGGTGTGCATTCAGACCAAAGTCTATGTGTATATTTATTTATGTACTTATATACCTATTGATGTATTCATTTATTTAAAGAGCTTCTGTAGAAAGCCAAATTTCCCCCTGGGACAAATAAAATTTAAATCTATCTATCTATCTATCTATCTATCTATCTATCTATCTATCTATCTATCTATCTATCTATCTATTGTGAACGGAACCTGGGCACAGACAGGCAGACATGTTGTTTTCCACCACCACACATTTATTTACAATATTTACAAGTTTAAAGTGCACACAAACCCCCCAAAGTCCTGGCCACACAACGCCTTTCTTCGGGCCGCCTCTACTCTCTCTTCTCCTGCCTTGTCCTGCCCCTTTTATCCACACCCGGATGTGCTCCAGGTGCTCCCCGGTAATCACCCACCGACACGCCCCAGTGTGGCGGAAGTGCTGGCTGTACTCCCGGAAGCACTCCGGGTGTCCCTGCTTCTCTTCCCCCCAGCACTTCCTGGTGTGGCGGAAGTGCTGAGGTCCAGGGCTCCAAAGGCATCGGGGCGCCCCTCGGCGGTGACCACGGGCCCCTACAGGGTTGGGCTTCCAAGCCCTCTACCCGTGGCCCCCAAAGCAACCAGGGTGGCAGCCCCCACGTGATCCCAGGTGGGCGCACGCCCTCTTCCAGTCCTTCATGGCATCCCGGCCGGGTCATCGCCCCGGCATCCCTGACACCATCTATCTATCTATTGTGGTCCCCGGCCGGGCTCCCAGGAGGACGAGAGGAGGGCTTTTACCTCCTCCAGACCGCGAGGGGGCGTCCGTCCTGGTTATGTTGGGGGCCTCGGGTAGAGGGCTCGGAAGCCCAGCCCTGTAGGGACCCGTGGCCACCGCCAGGCGGCGCCCCAGTGCCTTATCATCCCGGGAGCCCGGCACTTCCGCCACACCAGGAAGTGCCGGGGGGAAGACGACAAGGGACACCCGGACGGCTTCCGGGTGCGCAGCCGGTACTTCTGCCACACAGGGGTGTGGCCAAGACTAATTGCCGGGAAGCAGCTGGAGCCCATCCGGGTTCCTATAAGAGGGGCCGCCTCCCTCCAGTCATTAGTGGAAGTCGGGTGGAAGTGGACTGAGCTGGAGTGAGGACTGGAGGCGGCCAGGAGGAAAAGAGGCACAGGACTGTGTGGCCTGGACATTGGGGGAATCGGTGCAAGAGGCACTGGGGTTGTGAGTGCACGTTATTTGTAAATAGTATTGTGAATAAACGGTGTGTGGTGGAGCCAACGATGTCTGTCTGTCTGTGTCCGGGGCCAAGTTCACACTATCTAATAGTGCCTTTCACAGTATTTATCTATCTATCTATCTATCTATCTATCTATCTATCTATCTATCTAT
>JANRMT010062825.1:364740-407071 GCA_026402145.1 Polypterus bichir lapradei | reverse complement strand
TATCTATCTATCTATCTATCTATCTATCTATCTATCTATCTATCTATCTATCTAAGTCATCAAAAAGGTTTGGGGCGGCCACCCGTATAATGTGACTTGGCTGCAAAAGGGTTAAATAATTGCAAGATGTTCACAAGTACGAGTCCAAAACAGAACTGACTTTGGTTGCTAAAGATGGCGGGTTTATATGCCAAAACTGGAATTGACGTCAGCAGTGGCGCCGGAACAGGAAGTGATGTCATCAAAGGCACCAGAACAGAAAATGACATCATCAATGGCACCGGAACCACCATTGCCGTGGATGGTCTGCAAGGGATTCAAAAAGAAAGGCAGTGCACCTCACCGCCCCCTGTTCTTACGTGGAATTACTATCATTCAGGTCCTTTAGCTGCCTCCCAATTGCACGTGTGTGAAACTGTCTTTTAGAATAAGTAACAGTCTTAGTACAGAGCCCTAAACGACCCCACTAGTGACCTTAACCCATCTGCACCTTTTCTCTTTTGATTATTATGTCAGAACTGGGAATGATGTCATACCCGAGTTGACCACGTTCCTGTAGAACATTTGGAAAACCAAAATGGATGCGTTCAGGAAAACCTTTGTTGTGCTTGTTCCATTGGTATAAATAGCAGTAAATAACAATGCATTACGTGATATTTTGCGTATCCAAACACTGTAGCATCATGTCCACAGATCAAAGTAGGACAGTGCTGTGCGTACGACTGATTTAACGAGACACCAATAGACAGAAGACTAATAAACAGTTTAAATTTATGGCTGTCACTATAGTTCACAGTGTACGTTGCCATTTTGGATTGACCTCATGATTTGAAGTTGGACAAACTCGGACTTGACAGAATTTGAAAGAATTACTGCAATTCTTTCTTTAACATATTTGCAGGCTTACAACTTGTTAGCAAAGTTTTTTGACTTTGATTTACAGATTTTTGTTTATCAAAACTGTGACTTAATTTTTGATTTCTGAGTTAATCTCATGTTCTGGTCCACCACTTTCAGAGTACCATCTCCCGGTTTGAGTCAGTATAACATCACTGAGACAGCGCAGGTCTTTCAGTCTAAGCCTGTGGAGGGCCACATTGGATGTCGGATTTTGTTCCAGTTGATTTCGTAGTAGGAGAAAGTTTAAGCTTTTAACTGAAATCTGTTCCTCATGAGGATTCTTGTGTCTCCATTTCTGAACTTAGTAAGTGGGCTGGAAACATTCAATCAGTAATTAATTTAATGAATTCATTTACCCCAGTACAGGGCCATATTATGGATGGAAACAGGAGGTGTGCAGCAGTGTCCTCATTATTGCTTTCCACTTCTGTTTTTTCACTTGCCATTGCATTGCTTGCAAGTCCATCAAATGACACACCAAAGACCATCCACAGGAGCCCATCAAGTAACCTTTGGAATGCCATACCAAAACCAGAGCACCTGCAGACATGTGAAGGACATGGAGATAGTGACAGGTAAGTTGATTCAAAGCAAGGATGGTGGATCTATGAGGCACCAGGGCTAAGCACTGTGCCACTGTGCTGCCCATGGTAAAAGATGACCTTGGTACTGACATCTAGAAAATGAGCTAATTCATTAAGGGCATTTGATGTCACATTGAATGCTGATAGTCTTATCACGATGTCATGGACACCTGAGTGTACATTTCAGAAATGAACTGCATTGTACAGAAATGCAGTATTTAAAACAGAAATGACAAGAGCACAGCAGAGATGGAATACAAATATCTGAGCCAAACTGAAATCTGCAAAGACTCTGCAGGCTATTTATAAAGTTGCCTACGGAGTACCAAAAACAGAAACACAAGAAATCCAAGTAAGAAGGGATTTAAAAAAAAGGGGACAATTAGCACTTGGTGACAAGTATGGCTGGAATGAAAGCCAGCAACCTTCCCAAAACGAGTCCAACACTCTTCCAGCTCCTTACTTTTGAGATTGTATTTGTTTTTCTTTATGATCAGAAGATATAATTGGAAAAGGAACACACATTCAGAAAGCTGAAAATCAGGTCTGGCATATGGCTTCCGCTTCACAGTGTAAAAATATCACTTTTCACAGTGTATTAAGATTAGCTCTCTCAGGTTTTCTAGTTAAATATTCAGTGTTCTTTCCCTGGTTGTAAAATTAACACAAGGCACAGATAACATTGTGAACCTTTACTGTTTTAAAGGCAAACGCAATTTCTTGTGACATCAGAGATACAGTGAAGTGAAGAAAAAATTCTCTGACTAGTGATGGAGCACATCTCTTACAGCCACCATTACAGCCTTACAGTACCTGGGGTCTCCTCTGATATCAGCTAGATGGCTTCAAAGGCATAACTTCACGTCCAATCCTTTTAGACTTCATTTCTTTCTTTCTTTGATAAAATAAGTCTTATGTGATTGTGATGGGGAGTGTAAACACCCCATACTGCCCTGGAAAACAAAAAGCTCCAAACCACAAATTTATATTAAAATTATAGCTAAACACAAAATAAGGAGGATCAAATGGTGAACATAAAGTTTCAAATCAGAACTAAAGTCTAACTAAAAAGAGAATTGGTTTCTAACACGTAGGTGGGGTGGTTCACACATTTGCCCACCATGCACAACAAACAGTGCCTCAGACTACTTTTACTCCTAAACTCTCTGCAGTCTATGTATCTACACCCACCCCCATAACTGTACTGTATCTAGAAATATCTATACAGTGTATTGTTATTGTTTGTCTTAGACGGTTATTTTAAGTCTACTGGATTAATGTGTCAATTGAACAAAATATATTTTAGTGTTACAAATATTCCTTCCACAAAAAGTAAAGCAATGCAATGAGATATGTGAACGTCCTTAAAGAAAGAAACTAACATAGTAACAGAGCGCTCCTCAGTTCAAAAACATGAGATCTTTGTAGGCATTCAGCCCAGTGCGTCATTAAGCAAATCTAACAAACAGGTGCTAATGACCAATGCCATAATGTGTGGTTGAACCAAAGTGATGAACTGAAACAGAAACAGCTGTGCAGAGGGAATAAAACGTGACAATGGATAACCATACTGAAAAGGAGATGTAGTCTTGCAGGACCAGATATGATTCTCAAACAAGAATACACATCTGGGAACAACTCATTATAAAGTGTGTAGTAGATCTTTTGCTGCAAAGGCTGCACCATCAGGGCTTCTTCTTAAACTACCCACTACCAATTTCTCCAGTCCATACATTTTGAACTGCTGGGGTTTCAGAGAGAGAGCGAAACAAACTGAATAATAGATAGATAGATAGATAGATAGATAGATAGATAGATAGATAGGAGAGGCACTATATGATAGATAGATAGATAGATAGATAGATAGATAGATAGATAGATAGAAAGATAGATAGATAGATAGATAGATAGATAGATACTTTATTAATCCCAAGGGGAAAATTCACAAAATGCAGGTAAAACAGACAATAACTTTGTGTAATGTTATTGTTTACCCCGCGGGTGGAATTCAAGAGTCGCATAGTGTGGGGGAGGAACGATCTCCTCAGTCTGTCGCTGAAGCTGCTCCACTGTCTGGAGATTATCCTGTTCAGTGGATTCTCCATGATTGACAGGAGCCTGCTCAGCGCCCGTCGCTCTGCCACGGATATCAAACTGTCAAACTGAAGCAGAATACACTGGAAAGGTTAAGGAAACTCAGTGTTAGGCCATTGAAACTGAGTGCAGCAAATGAGAAATGCATCAAATGATAATTGAGAAATGTATCAAGCTCACTTCCCTTCAAAATCACAAGATCTACAGCATCACTATAATCACATAACTGGCAGAAACCACTTTGGACCCTAGCGCACCCATTAACAGGTTGATGAGATCTTATCAGAAGTTGTCTTCATGGAAGAGTTGTGATGAAAAAGCCATTCCTCCAAGGTATAAATAAACCCAAACGACTCATCTACGCATGAAAACGCAAGGCTGGAGTGCCGAAAAATGCCCAGAGGTGATCTGGACTGATGAGTCATAATTAAATATTTTTGGCTGTAACAAAAGGTAGTTTGCTCATAAAAGGCTGGAGAGCAGTACGCAGATGAATATCTGCAGGCAACAGTGAATCATGGCTGAGGTTCCCAGCAGGTTTTGGGGCTGCATTTCCACAAGCAGAGTTGGCGATTTGAGAAAAATTGATGCTCCCCTCAATGCTGATAAGTCCAAGCAGAGTCTTATCCACCAAGCCATACCATTGGGGTGCTCCTGGTCAGTCCCAACGTCATTCTACAGCACGACAATGACCACAAACACACAACCAAAATCACAAAAAACTATCTGCAGCAAAAAGAGGAGCAGGCAATCCTACAAAATATGGTATGGCCCCCACAGTGCCCTCATCTCAACATCATCAAGCCACTCTGGGATGAGTCGAGTAAGCCTGAGTGCAGGTGTGTGGATGTGAGTGTGCCCAGTGAAAGACCACACTTCTGTCCAACATCTCATGAAGTATTACCGAAACTGTATTCTCTCCAGACTCCATCTACAGCACATATCAAAGAAATGCGCCTCAAGCTATTTAGCGATGAACTGGCTGTGTGTGAGGGAGTTGGGGTATACATTTTTTCTGGGGAATCTGGGTTTACCCACTGACCAAGGAGGTGAATCTCAATGTAATTAGTGCTAAAGTGGTACTTTGTAAATATTGTAACTGTGTGTATGTGTGAGTGCTGCCCACATTGGACAGGAGCTCCATCTAGGGCAGGGTTCTTAGACTCCAGTCCTGGAGGGCCGCAGTGGCTGCAGGTTTTCATTGTAACCCTTTTCTTAATTAGTGACCTGTTTTAGCTGCTACTTGACTTCTTTTGAAATCATTTGAACTGACTTGCTCTTGAAGACTCAGACCCCTTAATTGTTTCTTTTTCCTTAATTAGCTGCCAAGCAATAATGAGATACAAAATGAGCCAAAACATGACCAGCAAAACTGTGCCCATCATACAATATCTGATAATAAAAAAGATGAAGGTCTCAGGAATGCTGATCTGCTCAGGTCCCCAAAACATTTGACCAGTGCTCTTAGAAAAGAGAAAAACAACAATTTAGGAAATATCTGCTATTGCACAATGAGAGCAGCAACAAACAATGAATTAAATAAGGAGTTTAATTAACAAAAAGAATTAGTGCCTAATTAAGCAAGTGGTTGGAGTGAAATTGGTTGGAGTTTGAGGCCCTGACTTCATTGGTCTTCTGTCGGCTCCCTCCCTTCACATTTCATTTCTGTTTGGGTGCCATTTAAGGAAAGAAATGAAGCAATTCAGAGGAACGGTGAAGAAATTCAGGGGAACTAATCTTAAAAAACAAGTCAATTACAATTAATTCAAAAGAAGCAAAAACAGGTTACTAATTAAGAAAAGGGTTAGAATGAAAACCTGCAGCCACTCTGGCCCTCCAGGAATAGAATTTGAGAACCCTGATTTCAGGATAGTAACCAGTGACATAACCTGTGGCTTTCCTCAACCCTATAGTGAAAAGTACAGATTTAGAAAAGAGGGATGCTTTATTTTAGGATGTGATGGACACACTGGCTACAACTGATGCTGCTGTGTGGAGGTTTCACTTTAGGACATTAGAACAACTGTGATGAAAACAGGCCATTCAGCCCAACGCAATTATCAGTCCTAGATTGTTTAAAATAACATTAAGTTAAGATCTGAAGGTCCTTGAAGTTCTGCTCTCCACCACACTACTCGGTAAATTGTTCCATATATCTATGGCTCTCACCTTTCTAACATCTGTGCGAAACCTGCCTTTAACAAGTTTCTAACTGTGTCCCTGTGTTCTTGATGAACTCATTTTAAAATAACAGTCTCGACCCACTGCACTAATTCTCTTCAGGATTTTAAACACATCAGTCATGTCCCCTCTTGATCTCTGTTTGCTTAAACTGAAAAAGGTTCAACTCCTTCAATCTCTCCTCACAGCTCATATTTCTCAGACTAGTTGTTCTTTGCTGGAGTTTCTCTAGCACTGCTACGTCCTTTTTGCAATACCAAAACTGAACCCAGTACTCCGGAGTGGCCTCACTAGTGTGTTTTATAAATTAAACATAACCTGTATTGACTTGTACTCTACGCATCTTGCTATATGATCTCACACCTATTAGCTTTCTTGATCGCTTCTGTACACTGGATGTTGATAGTGACAAGTCCACTATGACTCCAAGGTCCTTCTCATGAGGTTTACTTTCTTCAACCTATTGTGTGTTGTAATAGATAGACCAGCCACAGACAGACACGACAGCACAGTTCAAGACACACGGGTTTATTTTTACAAACTATATACAATGATTGGGTTCCACACACTCACGGTTCCTCAGTCCTTTTAACTCTCTTTGGCCGTCTCCACTCCTCCTATGCAAGTTCCGTCTTTCTCCTCTTGACTCCGGCTCCTCGAAGGGAGTGAGGCGGCCCCTTTTATCATGCCCCGGATGTGCTCCAGGTGCTGATGAAGGTCTTCCGGCAGCACTTCCTGGTGTGGCGGAAGTGCTGCCCTTGCACCCAGAAGCACTCTGGGCATACACAGTTCTTGGAGTGGTAGCACTTCCTGGTGTGGCAGAAGTACTGTCCTCCAGGGCTCAGGAACCATCCAGGCAACCCCTTGGTTGGACCACGGACCCCCACAAGGTTGCGCTTCCCAGCTCTGTCTTCATGGCCCTGGATAGAAATCAGGGGGGCTGCCCTCTTGCGTCCAGGGAAAATATTGCCCCCTTCCCGGTCCTTCCCTGATCCAGGCGTCCCGGTGGGGCAAGGTCCCTGGCCACCTGCCACATTGTTTAAGTTTAAAATTTCTACTTCTTACGTTTAATACCTTACATTTACTTACATTCAAAGTTACGTACCATTTCTCTTTGACTTCTGGATTCTACCCAAACTCATGGCTCTCTGGCTAAAGGATCTGTACTCGTAACTGGAAGGTTGCCCGTTTGAGTCCCAGCAGTGCCAGAAGCAATGCTACTCCATTGGGTCATTGAGCAAGGCCTTTAACTTGTAATTGCTCCACGGGTGCTATACAAATAGCTGAGCCTGTGCTCTGACCCCAAACCTCACCCCCTCTCTATGTGTCCCTGGAGAGAAAGTGTAGGTATGCAAAAAATAACAACTTCCAAATACAAGAAATTGTACGTGGCAAGTGAAGTGAAGTGAAGTGAAGTGAAGAAATGCATTGCATGTTATTAACTAACAGCCTGGCTCCATATGAATGATCGTGGGTATGTGCGTGAGCATGTCTTTAGATTAATTAGTATCCCACTTTGGTATAGGATTGCCACTGTACCACAATTACCCAATAGTGAAATAAGCAGACTCAGAACATATGGGTTTTATTACTGGGCAAAATGAAGGCACAGTGAGTCAAGCTGTAAAGCGTGTAGATTGTTTGTACACTTAATCCCACACAAACAATAAGAAATGCCTGCAGAGTGAACTGGTGGTTGATTGGTGAGTCTGCCCTATCCAGAGAAGGTTCATGCCTTGCACCCAGTACTGCTGTGATAGGATGGTTCTCTCTTTCTCTCCACCACAAAGCAGGTTCAGAGCATATGGATGATTATTATAAACACAGGGATGTGAAGTGAGGCCCCCAGATTAGCAGCAGCTAAACCGCGTCATATGTCCTCATCGCTGCTCTACATGAGCACGATGCCTTTACAGAATTCCACAGGCTAAGTCTAATCCACCGTAGGAGAGTGAAGACAGCTCTGTGTGTGAACATTCATGAAAGCAAGACGCATCTTTATGAAATCTAGTGGGAGTGTGAAGCTGGTGAGTATTTTTGTATCCACCGACGTGCAGCAGAGGCACATGATAGTCCCAAATAAGCAAGCAGATCATTTAAAGGTAGAAAAGTGAGGGTGGCAGGAGCGAAAGCCTAGTCTGCAGATGCCGCATCCCGCTGGGAAGCAAGTTTGACATAACAGAAGCAGGTAATCATGTTGGCCCGTTTTCTGTAGCTCTCTGCCAGCTGAAGTCCTACACATTTACATTTGGAAGCTGACACTGTTCTTGAAAATAGCTCTGAAACTTTTGTGATCATTAAAAAAAAAAAAAAAACAAATTCCGGCCTTTTATGGACAGGGCATGAGCTCTCCTTTCAGTATTTTGAGGTCAGAATAGGTGGACTGTTTGAAAGCCATCATATGGTAACATTTTATTGTGTAAGCAATTCCTCTAAAACAAGCAGGCGCAGTTTCATTTACTTTCAGGGCGTCTTACAGCCCAAATTGTTTCTTATTGCACCCTTGGCATGTCTTCGACTACACCAGACGTTATCAGATTGTTACTCTGAATTTTTATTCTAACCCATTCTTACATTAAAAACTGAATGTACTGGAAAATCAGGAGCACACCCTAAATGTGCAGTTTGCTACAGTGTTATATTGAGATATTTAGAAGGTTGCTCATTATCAAGTCATTATGTCACTGGAGTCTACTTGCTGATGGTTTTTAATGGAATGGATTGGAGCCTCTGTATAGTTAGCAAAGACACAAAAATACGGTGGATTCAGAAAGTGTTCAGGCCCCTTCACTTTCTGCACATTTTATTATGTTGTAGATTTATTGTTAAATGGATAAGTTTGCTACTTTGGCCCATCAATATGAATTCAATAACTCATAATGACAAAGTGAAAACATGTTATAAAACATTTTGCAAATGTATCAAAAAACAAAATTGAAATCTCCATTAATGTAAACATTTAGGCTCTTAATTCAGTATTTTGTACAAGCTCCATCTTCTTGGGTATCTACAAGTATTGCACACCTTGATTTGGGCAGTTAAGCCCTTTCTTCCTGGCAGATCCTCTCAAGCTCCATTAGTTTGGATGAGAAGTGACAGTAAACTGCCATATTTAGGTCTCTCCACAGATCTTCTATGAAGTTTCAGTCTGGGCTTTGACTAGTTCATTCACTTACAGACTCTTTTACCAAAGACATCCCAGCATTGCCTTTGCTGTTTGCTTCAGGTCATTGTTATGCTTATAGGTGAACCATCACCAAAGTCTGAGGTCACTCTGAAGCAGGTTTTCTTCAAGGAACTCTGTATCTGGCTGCATTCAGAGACACTCCCATAGCATGATGCTGCCACCACCATGCTTCACTATGAGGATGTCATTAATAGGGGACGAGCAGCACCTGGTCTTTGCCAGACATAGTGTTTGGAGTTCTGTCCAAAGAGTTTAGTTTTGTCTCATCATACCAGAGAATCTTTTTCCCTCATCCTCTCAGGGCCCCTTAAATGCTGTTTGGCAAACTCTTAGGAGAAGTCTGCCCCTCTAACATAAACACATGATTGACGTCATACTGTCCAAATGTCATACAATACAATACAATACAGTTTATTTTTGTATAGCCCAAAATCACACAAGAAGTGCCGCAATGGGCTTTAACAGGCCCTGCCTTTTCAGAGCCCCCCAGCCTTGATTCACTAAGAAGACAAAGAAAAACTCCCAAAAAAACCCTAGTAGGGACAAAAATGGAAGAAACCTTGAGAAAGGCAGTTCAAAGAGAGACCCCTTTCCAGGTAGGTTGGTCAGGCAGTGGGTGTCAAAAAGAAGGGGGTCAATACAACACAATACACAGAAAAGGACACAAGTAATCCAGTATACAGTATAATAGTAAAATAAAAATATTACAAGTACGGAGCAGAATGTAAAAGTAGATGATATCACATAATATGATTTGGATTTGTTTAGAGTCCTGGAAACGTCATCCATCAGACTGCCTCCCCCATTTGGCCATTCCACAGCTGAGACAGCGCTGGGCCAGCCAATCCAATGAAAGGACCCCTCTACCCAATGATTCCTGCGATCCTCCATCAGGGATGATTTTACCTTTGGCAGGCAAAACAACTTGGCAGGTGGGCCGTGGTGGCAAGTACCGCATTTGAGTAGAGAAACAGAATAGCTGAGGGTTAGTTAAAAATTATAACTACAGTGGAACCTCGGTTTGCGAGCATAATTCGTTCCGGAAACGTGCTCGCAGTCCAAAGCACTCGTATATCAAAGTGAATTTCCCCATAAGAAATAATGGAAACTCAGATGATTCGTTCCACAACCCAAAACTGTTCATATAAAAGTGATTAATACAAAATACAAAGTAAAAATACATAAAACGAATTAACCTGCACTTTACCTTTGAAAAGAATCATGGCTGGTGTGAGTGAGTTTCTAAATTCTTGTGGGATTCCACCCAATGGGACGACATGCGGAAGAGCATCCCAAAGCAATCGCAGTCTCCCAGCACTGGAGCAGTTCGCTGTAAAATGCGAATCCAGAAAGATCGCGGATATGCCTGCCGTCAGTGGGTGATACAAGGGACAAGGAACATTATAAATGCGCAGGGCACAGTACTACTTGGCCACGACCCTGCCTGACTGCTATGTCTGTGTATAGGAGAATGGCAGATCCCGCTACAATAAATAACCGCACTGTTGCTGTTTCAAGCTGAATAAAGCTGGTGGTGCAAGACGGGGGCTCGCACGTCACAGCGCAAGCACACGCACGCAGACACACATACACACACACACACACACACTCACAATGCTGCAGCAAACAGTATATGCTTGTACGGATGTTGACTATATGAGTGAGGCATGCTGACTCAGAAGGAGAATAGGAGACGATTGCCCACAATTCCCCAGCGAGAGAGAGAGAGAAGAACCATCAGCTCAGTTGTGATTACATGACGCTCAGCAGACAAAGTGCATCCATACTACTCGTATTGCAAGATGTCGCTCGTTTATCAAGTCAAAATTTATTAAAAAATTTAGCTCGTCTTGCAAAACACTCGTAAACCAAGTTACTCGCAAACCGAGGTTCCACTGTATTATGTTTTAGTACTAATGATTAACAACAGAGATGCAGTCTGTACAGTTAATCAGCAGCTCTAGTCATTCATCTGACAGGTTCTCCTATCTCAGCAAAGGACTTCTAAATCTCTGTTAAAGTAACCATTTGGTTCTTGGTCACCTCCCTGCCAAAGTCCCTTCTTACCTGGTTACTCAATTCTAGGAAGAGTCCTAATGGTTCAAAATGTCTTTCATTTTACAATTATTGAGGCCATTGTGTTCCTGGCAACACTCAAAGCTTTAGAAATGGTTTTATCCCCCTGCCCTGATCGGTGCTGTATCACACTTTTATTGTGGTGGTCTAGAGAGAATTCCTTGTACTTCATGGTTTAGCTTTTATCATGATATGCAGTGTGAATTGTGGACTTTATATACACAGGCACATGTGTGCCTTTCTAAATGGTGTCCTGTCAATTCAGTTTGCCACAGGTGGACTTCAGTCAAGTTCTGGACACATCTCAAGGTACATTAAAGTAAACAGCATGCACCTGAACATCATTTGGAAGGGTCTGAGTACTTAAATGAATGAAAAATTTTGGTTTTTGATTTTTAATAAATGTGTGAACCTTTCTGAAAATTAGTGTTCACCTTGACATTATGGGTTATTGAGTATAAATTGATGGGCAAAAATGGCACATTTATCCATGTAAAACTAAACATTGTGACAGGGACTTGGCGTCCTTACCCAGCTGGGACACCCCTGCACACTATATTCAGGGGTCGCAGCCGTGGACATTGCAATACCTCCCCCTGAACGCTAGCTGGCCGCCTCCATGGGGTGGAACAGTGCCTCAGGTTCCCGCAGGGCATCCTGGTAATTGGAGTTGGGTGCAGCCCTGTTGGGTCCCGCAGGTACCGCCAGGGGGCGCTGTATTTGGGACTCCTGAGCCCGTGTGGGCAACCAATTCATCACACCCGGAAGTGCAATCAGAAATCAGGGATCAAGCACCTGGAGCACTTCCGGGTGAACTATAAAGGGAGCCAGCGACCACCACTCAGTGGCCAGAGTCGGGTGGAGGGAGGACGAAGCTTGGTGAGGAGTGGTGGAGAAGGTAGACGAGATTTGCGTTTTTGTGTGTGTCTGTGGGTATGGGGAAGGCGTAGCCCACAGATGAAAAAAATAAAAAGTTTATTTAATTTTACACGTGCCTCCCGTGTCTAATCTGTGTCGGGTCGGGCGCTATATAGCATCATTCTTACAACATACAACATAAAGTGTTCAGAAAGTGAATGGGTATGAACACTTTGTGAATCCACTGTAAGTACAAAGCACCTTTACAGCCGTCTCCATGTTTTTGCTCACATATGGAGCACAAGGAGGCTGAGTGACTTTCTTAGGGTCAGCAACGTTATGGTTTTTAGGTCAGCACTCTAATCACTAGGCCATACTGGCTGCAGTTAACCATGAGAGCTCATTTTAAATAAATTAATAAAGGCAACATAAAGGTGCCAGTGACAATTTCTGTTTAACAGGAGCTGCTGGTTTGGAGTTGGTGAGGAATGGGGAAGCTGTGACTTGAGCATTTAATCGCAAATCAATTTCTTTATCAGAAATAATTTTTTTCTGTGAATGGATGACTGTTGACATTTAATTAACTGACTTATTTGAATTCTCATTTTATTATATCATAAATTTTCTATCAGGGTATATTTTATATTTCTAAGGAAATGCAAAATAGTTTTGTGAACAGTTACCCATCAGTCCCTTGATCTTTCACCTATTTCTGAATATGCTATTGAAATGGTTGCTTTATGATCCATCCATTTTGTGAAGCCATCTATTTGTTTTAGGAATTTTGGGGTCATAGCTTTCCCTTGCAATACTGAGCTCACTGTGGAAATCGACTACGTAGACCAGGGGTCTCCAACTCCAGTCCTGGAGAGCTACTGTGGCTACAAGTTTTCATTCTAACCCTTTTCTTAATTAGTGACCAGTTTTTGTTGCTAATTAACTATTTTCCTTTATTTTAATTGACTTTTCTTGACACTCTGACAACTGAATTGATTCTTTTTTCCCTAAACGGCACCTACACATAAATTTGATGTGAAGAGAGCCAACAGATGACCAACTAAGTTGCAGCCTCAAACTCCAACCAACTTCACTTCATTCAGTTTATTAACTTGAAGCCAATTCTCATTGATAATTAAACCCATTATTTAGCTCCATGGTGCTCATTCTGCCATGGCAGACATTTCCAAAACTGTTGATTTTCTGTTGTAAGAGCGCTGTCAAAATGTTTTGTGGACCTGAGCAGATCAACATTACTGAGGTCTTCACCTTTCTTTATTTTCAGTTATTGTGTGATGGACGCAGGTTGTTGTTTATGTGTTGGTTCATTTTGTGTCTTAATATTGTTTGGTTGGTAATTAAGGAAAAAAGTAATTAAGGGGCCTGAGTCTTAAGTTGTGCATCAAAAAAATTAAGGGAATGTGGGTCGCAGTTAGAAGACCTGGGTTCACTTCCCAGGCCCTCCCTGCGTGGAGTCTGCATGTTCTCCCCGTGTCTATGTGGGTTTCCTCTGGGTGCTCCAGTTTCCTCGCACAGTCCAAAGACATGCAGGTTAGGTGCATTGGCGATCCTAAATTGTCCTTGGTGTGTGTGTGTGTGTGTGTGTGTGTGTGGGATTTGTTACCTGCCTTGTGCCCTGTGTTGGCTGGGATTGGCTCCAGCAGACCCCTGTGACCCTGTAGTTAGGATATAACGGGTTGGATAATGGATGGATGGATGGGAATAAAACCTGAGAGCCCTGAGGAAGATCTGTGCAGAGATTAGGAGATCATGACAGCCTGCACAGGCAGTGACAAGACCCAGATATGGCAGCAGAGGCAATAGAGCAAAGTATCAATGTTCAGGTTCAATGAGGAGATGTCACATCTGCAGGCAAACTGAGTATTGGCGAGCTTTATGGACTGAATATCCTGTTCTTGTCACAAGGTTTTCTAATGTTCTCATCATGAAATATGCTAAGCCCTGTGCCACCATGCCACCACATCTTAAAGCACAATTGTTTCCTTATTTCAACAACTACAGCATAAACTGGTGAAGTAACCCCCTCAGGGTTACACTGTATGAACTTACATCTCTGGACTTTTAGATGAACTTCATATTACTGTATATAGAACCTGTTCTGGTGAACAAAATCAGTATGGAATTATCCATATGTAAATGCAACTTTAGTGATGGTGTAGGAAATCACTCAACTGACGATTTTACAATAAAATACAATAGACTGTATATTAACTTATATCATTTTTATTATGTTCAGAAATAAATACAGATTACAATGGACAGGAAATTGAATCAAGTGAATAAACTAATATTAATTTTAAAATCAACACATTGGACCAATTGAAGCCAACAAGCTGCAGGGGTGGCTTAATGCCTCTGTCCTCTTTGACCTTTACTGATCTATTGTGGTGTTTGTGTGTTTATTTCTAACTCTTCATCAGCCAGCGTCTGCTCTGGTAGGGCAAACAAGCATCCACCATCTTCACTTATACATTTCTTCAAGTGCGTGAGTGTGCTTGTGTTTGCCTCCATATATGCATACATGTACATTTAACTAAATTATTTATCTCAAAAACTACTTGTGCAAAATTGTTGCAAATTAATAGGCCTGATCACATGACTGAACATAGCTGACTGCAAAGATCCTGGGTTAAATTAAAAATTTTGATGGCCGTTATCGTTAGACACACTGCAGGTCAAATTGTTTTTGAAAGATATGGGGATATGTAGTGGAACTAAATGAACCAAAAACAATAGGCCTGGAGCCCTTAACAAGACAAAAAAAAATGCAATTTGTTTGACCAAGATAGGTCGATTGTTTCAGAAGGTGAAGTTACATATCTCTCAACGTTCAGGCCAAGATACCTAGGAAACAACTTTTTGTTAAATGTTCCATCTTTGCTAGCATGTTGTGTAAGAATTCGTAAATAAATTGATTATATATTGATTATGTTGAATGGCATTGGTCCTTGTTAACTGTTAGCTTTTGCCTTTAGCACTCTTAGAAAGCATTTTAATTAAAGCCTCTTGATCTGTGACCCAGTCCCGTTGCTACTTAAGCACAAGGACAAGCATTGGAAAAAAAATAAAAACAGAATAATCTTGTGTAGCAGAATTATGACTCCATGGTTCTATTCATCAGTAACTAGCAAGGACATGAGAAATTAAACTAATCACGTACTTCTGTACTTGACAAGTGTATTTAAGAAGTGTTACCACCATCTGTAAGTCAGTCATTTCTTTCCACGTACTGAGTGGCTCCACGTACGAGTCAATTAAGGTATTGTTCTCATCCTGAACTGGCCTCATGATTTAACTTTGACAGGAGTCATCCAGACTCTCTACACAAAGCAAAAAACACACAATTTTCTGACAAAAATTGTACTCTTAAGACATGAAAATTGCTTTTGATTTTCCACAGACATGCGCACATATAGACACCATACAAAAATCAACGTTTCTTATTATTGTGAACATCATAGAATCAGAACTCAACTCGATATACGCTTATTTCTTTGTACAGTATGAGAGCTGGCGGTCTATGAAGACTGAATGGGAAGCCTACTTGTCCTCACTTCAGCACCCCAAGTATGAAATAACGCTATTAATTATGATGCTTTCCGCACCTCTAATTTCTTTAATAAAGTGCCTTTTTTATGTGCACCACACCATAAAACACATTCATTTATTTCCTTACGTCTACTAATTGTGCAGAATTAGATGAAGTGACTCTTTTGGAGATGCCTCGTGACTCTGGGCTGGAGACTATTGAACTGGTGTATTTTAATGGTGAACACTTTAGCCACTGAGCCACACCAGTTTGTATTGAAATAAAAAAAGATGAAAACAAAGAAAGAAACAGGAAATTTCCTGACCCTGAAAATATATTCAGAGGTTAACTTTGCAAAAAGAAGTTTAGTGTTGGCTTCCAAAAGAGCCATTATATATAACTTATTTTTGGAACACACGTCTCTTCAGCAGTGAAAATTAAACAGAGTTTTTTTTTTTTTGGGCAAATGCTTCAGATGGTTATTGATTAGAAGGAATAAAGTACCTTATTTGACTTGGAAAGCTTTCTAATTCTTTCACACTTCTGCAGTTTGTTTATGATTTTACCAGGGATGAAGCTTTAATTTATTTTCCCTTTTGCATCAAAGTTCCATGTGGCAGTTTTCACATGGGCTCCAACATTTTAGCCAGCTCTGCCGGCAGCATGCCAGGGCTCAGAAAGAAGCTGGGCTGTAATGTTTGGAGACAGGAGGGAGGCAGCAAAAAGCAGGGAACAGCTTCCTCCACCAGGTGCACCTTGTAAGGGAAGGCTGATGGGGTCATTAAAGATTCATGTAAGCCCTGGGAGATACGTCTGCAGTGAAAGTAGGACACAGTGGTAGGAGGAAGTGTGGATCACAGAGATAAAAGGAAGTACGTGGAAGGAAAATGAGCAGCTTTAGAGCATGGCAACCAAAGGCATGAGATCAGGAAAGAGTAAATCAGATAGGGCACTTTACACTGTTGTTTTATAGTTTTCCTTCACAATGACAAGAATTTAAAAACTCTCAATGTTAGACATAATATTAGCAGATTGTCTGTTTAATTAGGTGTCGCATGTACAGGTGGCAGTCGATCCTCACATTGTGATTCTGTATTGTGCCTTTCATATCACGCTCCATACCAGAGCCTCTTACAGGTATGCTGTAATCTTCTGTATTGATAATATCGTAATACCCTCTGTCTGTCTTTTAATTTTTTTGGATGTTATTTATCAGTTTTGCATGTTAAATGTAATGCTGGTGAACCAGCAAAAGATTTAAAGAGCAAATCAGAAGAGTGATGGCAAATATAAAAAGGTCAAAACCGGGCGATCAAAAAAGAACTTAAAACAATGTAACCAAAGTGCTGTCCAAACCTCAACGTCAGAGGAACGACGCAAAAGTCAGGAACCTACAAGATCAATCCAAAGGCAAGAGATTTTCAAAGAAGGTCTAACAAAGATTGTAGCTTAGATAAAGACACGGTGAAATGAGAGATCTTTTAAACCTGTCAAAGCAATAACATGGGAAGACCTGCCCCCCTAATGACAGGAAAAGCTACCCAGACAAAGGGAATAAACCAGTGGCACTCCCAAAAACACCTAAAATAGCCACCGGAATAGGAACATTCCTAAAAATATAACATTAAGGACCTCATTTTAACCCTCAGATCCCATCTTGTCTGACGTTGGTCTGTTTGTTTTCATCAATCACATTAAAATGGCCAAACTGATTTTCTCAGAATTTTGCAGGTAGGTTGCTTTTGGTCCAACTTAAAATACTGGCTATATGGCAATTAAAAATTTTCAATAGGGAGGGGAATTTTAATGGGCAAACCAAAAAATATTCTAAAACAGCTGACTTGATCTTAATGAAATTTTGCATTGTTGTACATGAGCACTACCAGAGCACCTTCAAGACTCAAAGCAGGCAGTCGCCACACCTTCGGGGAAAGGGAACACGCACGGTAATCACTTCTCCCTTTTTGCCCAAAGAGAGGAGGATGATTACCAAGAGAACACATAACACCACCTTCAGTTCCACAGCGTACACCTCACTACTTATGACTGTAAAAGAATGTAAAATCCCAGGAGTTGGCATTCACTTATGAACCAATGACTGATGTTGACAGATTGTGTGCCTCAGGAAGGTAGTGGATAGTTTTGTTGACTGGTGTGAGCTGAATCAACTGTAGATCAACACGGGTAAAACTAAAGAACTGGTAGTTGATTTAAGAAGATCGCGATCTCCAGCCACTCCCCTGTCTATTAGGGGTGTGGAGGTGGAGATCGTTGAGGAGAACAAGTATCTAGAGGTGCATATGAGCAATAAGCTAGACTGGTCCAGGAACTCGCTGGCCATATACAAAAAGGGTCAAAGTAGGCTGTATTTCCTACGCAAGCTCAGATCTTTTAGTGTCAGCAATACTATGCTGCAGATGTTCTATAACAGCGTGGTGGCCAGTGCCATTTTCTTCGCTGTGGCATGCTGGGGGAGCAGCAGGAAAGTGGCAGACATCAGGAGACTAAACAAACTAATTCAGAAGGCTGCCTCTGTGGTAGGAGAGAAACTGGACAGCTTGGAAACTGTGGCAGGTCAGAGAATGTTGTCTAGGCTTTGGTCTATTATTGAAAATGCTAATCACACACTTCGTAGTGTTGTGGTTGGACAGAGGAGCGTTTCAGCAGTAGACTGACTAGCATCAAGTGCTCCACTGAACGTCACAGGAAATCCTTCCTCCCCACAGCCATCAGACTCTATAACTCCTTTTCCGGTCACTCACCCACACTTTAAGCTATTACCCTTTTTTTCTTTATTGGATATCCTGGTACATTTTTTCAAGTACTTGAAATGTGCAACATACTATCTGTTCTTGTGCAATAAATTGTCTGCTCTTCACATGAGAATAACCTTATTTGTTCTCAAAATGTGCAATATTAACTTAAGGTGCAACACTCTGTACTTTAGTTTGACACTTACATTTATTATACTTTATTATATTTACATGATTACTTTTATATGTGCTCTTAGTGTAACATGTCCCTTGTCTGTTGTTAAGTTGTAACATAGGTAATTTCCTTCGGGATTAATAAAGTTTTCTGATTCTGATTCTGATTCTGATTCTGATTTGTAACATAGACAAAGCAATGTAATATTAGTGTTACATTATTGATAATAACAGCAATGGTTTGATGGTTAAGAACCCCTACCCCCCTTTTAGGATTGTCTCTTTGTAATTTTATAAGATGGTTGGGAGAAGTGCCTCAGCTAAGTTTGGCCAGTGATTCTCTGCAGGGCTCCCTCAATCAACCCCACAGGAAAGCAAGACTACCTAATTGCCAAGCTTCACCTTAACAAATGGTTTTGGGGTGGCAGGTTTAAAGATATTCTCTGCCCCATTGGTCTGAAGTATGGCTGTTTGGAATTGGCTTGTATCAGAAACTTTTAAGTACTATGACACCCTATTGGCTGTAGGGGTTGGGCAGAAAACCTATCAATTTGCTTGTTTTACCCCTCCTTATTTCTCTCTCATCATCTGATGAAGGAGCATCTCACACAACATGAACTGAAAAGGACAACACAATGAAGAGCACAGCTCAGCAGCCATATTGAGAGAGGCATGCGGCCTGTTCTGAAGAAAGCTGACCACAAAATGATGCCTTAACTGGAGACATTTTAAGTAACAAACAAGTCTGTGTGCCGCCTGAAACTACACATCCGCATTTATCAGGTTGTATGGTTGCCAATATTTAAATGTACTTTGCATATTGTTATTATTTACGAATATTATTAATGATACATTTAAATTGTAACTTAACTCCTGCTTCTCTTTTACCACGACTAATTGCCTGAGGTTATAAATGTAGAAGGGAGATGGGGAGAAGTTATATGGTACAATCTATACATATAAAAGGCAAAGCCCTCACTGACTCATCACTAATTCTCCCACCTTCCATATAGGTGGGAAGCTGAAATTTCATGTGCTCATTCCTTGCAGTGTACTTACAAAAGTTAGGTATGTTTCATGTCCTACTACAACACCCAAAGGGGGGAAACGGGTGTGCCCCCTAAACTGTATATACAGATAAGGGAAACCCCTCCTTATTATTTGATTTCCAATACACGTAGGAAGCCCAAATTTCCCATGCTAATCCTTTACACTGTACTTACAAATGTTAAGTATGTTTCATTTCGAGCCGTGTCCCGTAATGAACGTCTGAAAATAACGTCTTCTCTTTGATGGTTCTCACCATTATGCCATAAGGAAATTTCGGAACTGACCTCTCCTTTTGGCGGTTTCATTCCTTATTTCCGTTAACAGACGATTTATTTCATGGCAGAGACACACAATGGCTGCCCCCGGTCCTCACTCCTTTTTCCGCACGGCCATTGTTTGTGTACCTACCACATGGATAGCTCCCTGCCTATATACATTAATGACATCACGCGCTCATGTGCCTCCTCACTCGCTTCCTTACTTTTCTCAGCTGTTCACCATGCTCAGTGCTCCCTTCGTCTTTACTCCACCACTTCAAGCCTGTTATTGTTCGCCTTCCTTCATGTCTTCCTGCTAGTGACTCCTGCCTTTTCATTTACTCCACCGCTTCAATACTAAAATAAGCCTACGACAATTACATTGACAAACACATTACGTTATTTTTAAAATGTTTCCGTTTCTTTTTCATAACTTCTTTAACACACTACTTCTCCGCTGCGAAGTGCAGGTATTTTGCTAGTACCTTATAAACAGTGGTACGTCTTTGAGATTTGCGGCATTCTAACAAAGGCTGCATATTAAAGTAGAGTAAAATATTACTCTCATAAGATAAAACACCCAATCTTCATGTGGTGTTACTATCTTCCTTTTTACAGCATGTATAATGAATAACTAAATCGAGACCAACTTAAAATTCAGGACACCGGGTGGTTAAAAATTTCATCGGAAAGGATGGTTGTAATTGGGGAACAAAATACAGATCACAGTGATGTCAAAGTTCATGAAATTTTGCATGCATGTTACTGTTGATATAACATGAATTCTAGACTTTAAATGCCTTTTAAAGTTTTTTGAAAAGTGAGATTGTAATGGGGTGAGGGGTGCAAAACCAAAGCTATGATATCACGTCAGAATGGGTCAGCTGACGGTAATGAATTTGGCATATTACTTTGATTGGCCCCTACTTAACCTCAAGGCTACATTCCACGTTAATGATCAAGGAAAAGGATGGCCGGTGGGTGGGATGTGTGATGGGTAGATCAACACAAAAATTGTGTATCACTCAAAAATGCCTATGTCTACTTTCACAAAATATTGAATTTACATTAGTTTTCATACTTAAATATAAGCTTCATGGAGCTTTTGGAATTTCACTTGTAAGTTGTAATGGTAATACCAACACCACAAAAACCTATATTACTCCAAAACAAATAAGTGGATGTTCTGGGCATTACAGATATTACAGTTACCCAACTTAACATATAGAGTTTATGGACTTTCAAAGGTTTCATCATGAATAGGAGTTTACTAGAGGGTACAATACAAAAACTGCTGTATCAAGGAATTTAACATCTGTTCATGAAAGCACATTAAGCCAGGAAGTACAAAGACATTGCATTCATGGTTTCAACCCAGCAAGGAGTTATGACAATCAGACAAAAAAGAAGAAATTCATGAGAACAGAAACACTGATAGAAAGGTAGTGCAGATGATAGAGTTGTGTATATGTTTGAGTCCAGAACAGAACTGACTTGATATGAACAAAATGGCGGTTTTAAAGACAGGTAAAGGAAGTGGCTCCATCAAAGGGACCGGAACCGAAAGTGATGTCAATAGAGGTGGGGCCAGAAGTGACATCATCAAAGTGGCCATAACCAGAAGTGATGTCATCAGGGTCGGAACCGGAAAGTGACATCATCAGGGCCAGGCGGGATTTCCCATAGCTGGTCTGTAGAGAAGTGGGAACCTCCCAATCTGCCTCAGAATTACTCTCATTCAAACCCTTTAGCTGCCTCCCATACGCACATGTGTGACATCCATTATACAAATATACTCGAGCAATGCCGGGTACTTCATCTATTAGTTACATGTTTTCAACTGGTACACAGTTAGTTGAAGGTTAGCAAATGGATTTAATTACGAATGAAAGAGTAGTCACAATTCAACAGGCAAAAGGTCATGCACAGGTACAGCACTATAAAAAATGCAATATAATAAAAAGCACAACACTCTTGCAGAGCCAATAGTCAAGCTCTGTGTTTATATTTCTGTTGGCCCTCCCATTGCATGAGTGCTGCATGATTAGTATTGCACAGAAATGGACACAAGAAAGAAGGGCCCAGAAGTAATTGCAGAGGGCGGAGCTTAACAGAAAGTGGTAGGGTCTGAACTGACACGATTTCAGAGAACATCACCTTGGCCAGTACTGGACCTTAGCAGTATGTCTCAAAGTAGTAACTAGCCATAAAAAGGTTTGCCTTGCTGAAGGTGAAAACCTCCTTTTCCCAGTCTCATAATACTTAGCAAGCATTTCCAAGAAAGAAGTCTGAAATGCATAGAAGCTCCCAATGGAACAATAAAAAGTCTTTAAATAAACAAATGGTCATTTAAAGGCCATGAACATGGAATAAAGAGGAGGTTAAGTGATGTGCCCGGCCAGGATTTGTGGTCCAGCTTCCTAAAGGCACTGAGTGAAGTGTACTTGTTATTGATGGAAACTACCACAGAAGTTCTTTTTTAACTTTTTTTTTCAGATACAGCAAATAAAATATGACAAAATGAAGTGACTAAACTGTTACCCTTTGTTATTTTTTTAAACCAAGGTAAAATTTGTAAAAATGGTCACTGATTGTTAGAAAACATTTCGCCTGCACTTTCTGAGTAACTTGTTTGTATTTTTTGACACCCACGCATTTATTCCTTGATATGTGAAATGTATTCACTGCATCATTTTCTTCCTTTCTTTATCTCCCTGAAAAAGCCTTTTACTTGAAGTAAACATGCAGGCAAAGGAAAAGGCAAATCCAACTTCAGCAGACTCTGATTACGTCATTCTTAGTGGCCAGTCCATTTAACCATTGGAGAGGCAACAGGGCTGATGAAGGTGTTTTTATCCTTTGGACTGCTGGTTGACAGTCAGTCCTCAAACTTTTCCAAACATGTTTTTTAGTTTTATGTCATTTGGATGTCATTGTAATTGCAGAAAAGCCTGGTGCCCAGTGGCAGAGCTAACAGGAGACATTTGGTTTAGCCTCACCCAAATGGGAGGCCCAAAATCATGACCAAAATGTTTATTTAACATTCTGGTACATCCTAATATAAAGCTTCTTATAAATTATATATATAGAAGGTAGGACCCAAACATTCCTATCACAGGAGATGGGTGTAGCTCTTGAATGTGCCACCATAAATTGTATGCCTAAAATCTGATTAATCAGTCTGCTGAGTAGCATCGTGATGAGTTGATCGATTGTGTATTAGGCACATGACTTTTTTCTCACCATAGGATATTTTCAAGAGACAATGATGATTATATTTTTCGATATTGACAGACTTGTTAATTTAAAGTTTGCTCCACATGGATAGACGGTTAATCAGCAACGTTACACTGATCTACTGACATATCTACAGGAAAGGACCAGATTTTGTACCATGACAGCACACTTGCAAACACTGTGTTGTCAGTCAAAGAGTTTTTGACTAAAAACAATGTGGCTATTGCTTTGCACCCCCTGTATTGGCTAGATCTTGATCCCTGTGGTTGTGAAATTAAAATTGAGACTGAAGAGAAGTTTGACTACTGTGGAGAAGGTAAACGCAGGAGATTTTACACATGGTAACAAAAGATGAGTACAAGAAATGTACTCAGGGCTGTCTTAACCGCACTATAGGCCCCTGGGCAAAGCAGTGTTCTGTGGCCCCTACCTACACAACCACTCAGCAAGTCACAACATACATAGATTAGCATGGGCCCTTATGCCCGTGGGGCCCCTGGGCAACTGCCCAGCATGCCCATCCATTAAGATGGCCCTGGTTGTGGTCAGTCAGTGTGGTGACTTTTTGTGACTTCGAAAATGAAGACAAGAAAACACCACACGCAGCTAATGAAAAGGTGTTTGAAGAGCACAAGTCAGCAGAGGCGTAGCTAGAGTTTTCAGTGCCCGGGGACAACTGAAGATTTCACGCCCCCTCCTGTTTGCCAAAATGCAATGGAGAAGGGAAAGAAAATTTTTAAAAATGTACTTAAAATAATAGGATTTTAAGAAAAAAATTCATATTTTTTATTATAAACAGTTTTAAATTTTTTAGTATTTTAATTTTTTAAAGCACTTTCATGCGTATATTTTCAAGGTTTCGCTAAAATTATAAAGATAGAACGAAGTAAAATAATTAAGACAACAATGGTAGTCCGAAAATATAATTATTCTAAAATATTATTCAAATATAACAATGCAAAAACTTAAACATTACATTGGATATAATAATATAATAACCTGAAAATGAAGTTAGTATAAAGTAAAAAAAATAGTTTGATGTATAATGCTTTAAATGTAATTATTAACTTCAAAGAGAAATTTTCCTAGCCTTTGCTGCTGCAAATTTATCAATTAGTTCATCACAATGTATGCTGTCGGTAACCTCCCACTCCACACTCAGCAAAGCCAAGGCTGACAATCTTTCTTGTACCATGGATGATCTCAGGTAGGACAAGATAAGTTTTAATTTACTAAGAGACAAAAAACATAGGAAAAAGATATCCTCATACTGATCGAGTGATGGACTGAGTATGCAAATGTTTTTATTTACTTTTTAAAGAATGCATTTAAGAATGGAAAACATTTAATTCTAAAATTTCGTATCATCAATTTGGCACCCCCTGAATGCTGTGCCCGGGGACAGATGTCTCCCCTTGCCCCCTACCTAGCTACGCCACTGCAAGTCAGGTGACAGATACGAAAAAGATACTGAAATTCACTTGAAGTTCAGTTAAATTTATCATAAAATAACAGAATGAGCTGTGGTGGGCTGGCGCCCTGCCCGGGGTTTGTTTCCTGCCTTGTACCCTGTGTTGGCTGGGATTGGCTCCAGCAGATCCCCGTGACCCTGTAGTTGGGATATAGCGGGTTGGATAATGGATGGATAACAGAACGAGTGTGGCAGAGCAGTAAATCTTCTAGAGCAGACCATCCACAGGAAGAAAGAAAGAAAAATGACCAGTGAGGGAGGCCAACCAGAGACCTATGGGAACTCTGAAAGAGCTACAAGCTACAGTAGTGAGACCAGTAAAAATGTGCAGACAGCAATAAGTCACAGTTTTACATATAAGAAATTGGAAAAGAGAAAGACACTTTTAAAAAGATGCAAACAATATCAGTTTGTTCTATGGTCTGATGAGACCAAAATTGAGCTTTTTAGCCATCAGACTACCATAAATGCCATGTTTAATATGAGCCAAAAGCTGCACCTTACCAAAAATACACCATCCCCACAGTAAAGTATGGCGATGGCAGCATCAGGCTGTGGGTATGCTTTACTGCAGAAGGCACCTGAAGGCTTCCAAAGGTAGACGGTCAAATTAATGCAGCAAAATGCAGGGAAATCCTAGAGGAAAACATGCTTCAGTTTCCAAAAACCCAGCACCCTGGGTTCAAAACAATGATGTTAATGTCCTAAAGTGGTGGAATCAGAGACCAGATCTCAATCCAGCTGGGGTTTTGTTGCAGGTCTTGAAAAAACGCTGTTCACACATGATCAACGTGCAGTGCCAGGTAAGGTCCTTGCTAGGATCATCCTCTATATAGGATCTGTGATCACTTGCTCACTTACCAGTGACCGGAACAGTCTGGTTTTACGCCTAAGAAGCCTACCATTGACCGCATGCTGGCACTAAAGGGTTCTCATGGAGCGCAAACGTGAATATCAGCAAAGTTTCTTTGCATCCTTTGTCAATTTTCACAAAGCATTCCACTCAGTTGATCGAGCTGCCCTATGGGATATCCTGAGGGTTCACAGGATCCCCTTGAGGTTGCTGGATATCATGGCCGGCCTGTACACTGGTACTGTGAGTGCTGTACAGAGTGGAGGCAGAACATCTGCATTTTTCCCAGTTGATTCTGGGAACATCCTGGGTGTGTTCTTGCTCCTACTCTGTTCAATGTTTGTTTGGACTGGGTGTTGGGCAAGGTTGTGGGGTCCAGTGGCTGTTGGGCATCTGTTGGTGAAGAAAGATTCATAGATCTTGACTTTGCTGACGATGCTGTGATCTTCGCAGAGTCAATGGAGGCTCTGATCAGGACGCTCGAGAAACTGAGCGAGGAGTCTGAGTGTCTGGGCTTGCGAGTATCCTGGATAAAAACCAAGATCCAGGCCTTTAATGACCTCTTGGGCACAGTCATCAGCAGTGGGTCTGTCTGCGGAGAGAGTGTCGACCTTGTCGAAAGGTTTACTTACCTTGGCAGTGACATTCATGTCTCTGGAGACTCTACCTATGAAGTCAGTAGATGGATTGGTAGAGCATTCGGGATCATTAGGTCGCTGGAAAGGAGTGTGTGGTGCTCCCGATGTCTATGCAAAAGGACAAAGGTCCAAGTCTTTTGAGTCCTGGTTCTTCTTGTCTTGCTATATGGTTGTGAGACATGGACGCTATCCTTGGGTACCGTTGGTTTGACTTTGTGTCGAATGAGCGGTTGCTCATGGAGTCCCAAATGAGGCACATTACCTGCATTGTGAGGGAGCGTCAGTTACGGCACTACAGCCATGTGGCGCATTACCCCAAGGGTGATCCGGCTCTTAAGATCCTTATTGCTGGGGACCCGAGTGGCTGAACCAGGCCAAGGGGTCGCCCACATAACACCTGGCTGCGGCAGATAGAGGGTCATTTCCAGAGGGTGGGACAGGACCGCTTGTCTGCCTGGGGGGTTGCAAACTCGGATCCCAAGTTGTTTCGTCATGTAGTGGGTGCAGCAACGCACTGTACCAGTGCATGCACCCCAACTTGATTTGACTTGACTTGGTGATTCAGAGACAGCAGTATGGTTCATGTGAAGAAGATGTCATCTCAGCAGCCTGTTTGTTACAACTACTTACAAGCCAAGATAGTTCATCTGAAAACTCTAATTATTAGACACTTTTAAAGATGTAAAAACTGTGTATAAGTTTAGAATTAGGGTGTTAACATCTGAATTTAAATAAGATAATGTCATAGATAGAGGACTTCTTTTTGATTTTATTTACTCTTGTTTAATGCAGCCAATAATCTAAACTGTTTAGTTTTTGCAAGAATGCCAACTTTCAAACACTCATGGTGAAGTGGAAATATTAATTTAACTACAGTTCAGTTGGGACAAAAACCTAACGTTGTCCATGTGTATACTGTAAGACCCTCACACACCTTTAATTTTTTATCAAAGTTCAGCCAAATTCTGCATGTGTAGATCAAAAGAGTATCAGGAGCATCATGGAGAGCCATGGGAACAGTCCAGCGTCTGCATAGCCTGAGTATAATTTTAGGTCAGTTAGTATAAAATACTGCTTTACAGAGAATGTTTTGTGTATATGGACTGAAAAATGGTTGGTGTTCATCAGATAGAGGTGGTCCAGAATGGGCAAAAATTCATGCTCAATTTTTGATTCGAGTCAATTCCTGTTTTAGTCACAAGAAGGAAAATAGTTCAGTCTCTGTTCTGACCTTACTGGTGCATTATACAGAATGATGGTTAGGGGGCCCAAAATCAAACTCTGGAGGTATTTGTCCATTCATCCATGTACAGAAACATCTTAATGCAATTTTAGGGTCATAAAGAGCCACTGCATATCCTGGCAGTATAAGGTGCAAGCCAGAAGACAACGCTAGAAAGCACGGATGTACACACAATTCCACACTTGCCCAATTTAAAGTCACCAGTTAACAACTTTAGACTGTTGGGAATAAAGACAAATTGTTCATAGTCAGAGCTGTGGCAAGGACCTGAACCCAGGACTCTGGTGTCGTGAAGTAGGCAGTGGTAACCATTGAGCCACACTGGAAAAGTTTGTTGAATATTTAATTTCTCCAAATTCCTTCTACTTGCTCTTTTATTTTCTGCAACGACAGCTAACATTGTGTTGTTATTTGGCATACTCTAGTGTTTGTTAAAGCTGAGGGGGCTTAAACAGGATAAACTTGCACAGATCTTGTGAAAACTATTTCTGTTGGTTTTATTTAAAGATGGCTGAGTGTTGAGCAGCTGGGACTTTCTCTTCCTTGATTTTTCTCCATAACTAAGAAACTGTGAGTAGCAACTCTTACAGTTAATCTGGGGCTTTGCAGGGTATGCTGGATTCTTTGTTGAGAACACCTTTTGTGCTGGGAAAAAAATTAATATTCAGATGGTTAATCTGCCAATGTCCACCTTTTATTAATACAGAGTGTCCACAAAGTGTCCGCAAAATTTTAAAAAAGTATTAAAAATGCAAATGAATTTATTGTATAATATAGAGTCATTTTCAAGGTTCTAATTAAGATTTTTTTGTCTGCCTGAAATGAATGAGTGGTTTATCAACCGGTAACTGAAAATGGCTACTCCTTCACAAAAAGTACAGTATGTTTCCTGGTTTACTGAAACAAAATCAGATACACAGGTTCAGAGAACCTTCAAAACTATGCATGGAATTAATCAACCATAATGTTTGACTATTCAGGAGTAGCATAAGAAGTTAATGGAGACAGGGAATGTGTTGTAAAAAAAGAGAAGCAATGTTAGAGCGAACATGGATAGACAGTGAATACCATCTTAATGTTTCTCATAGAACAAATGGTGCACATGTTGATGTTTGCTTAAGCATATTAAAAACCTACAGCACTTCAGAACAGGTAATCCTCCGGAAGTTAAGCTTGTGTGGGCCTGGCCGGCCCTTGGACGGGAGATCATCTAGGAGAAGCTTAGGTTTCTACCATAAGAAGTGTTGGTAAAGCCAGCTGGGGACACTTACCTTGTAGTCTGCGTGTGGATCCCAATGTCCCTGTGCTGTGACGAGGATACTGTATTGTACAAATTGGTGTTGTCCTTCAGATGAGACAAAAAACCAAGGTCCTGACTCATTCATATAAGATACCTGGGCATCTTTCAAAAAGAGTAGGAAGTTTCCTAATGTCTTAGCTAATTTACCCATCATTGCCTCATCTGCCCCCCAGTCACCCCCTGTCTCTAACTGGCTTCACCACCTAATAGCTAATATGTGATGAGCATACTGGCACAAGAATGGGCGCTTATCATTCCTCCCCACCACAATCATCACTTCTCAGTCTGAGAGTCTCTTCTTTGGTATTTTTTCTGGGACGCAGAGTACAAATGGAATCATGGTTCAGAGTTCTCACGATTAGAATACTGTATGTCCCACCAGGCATTAAGTAACTTCTTCTATAGCAGGAAGCAACTGCTGTTTCAGTTCATGCTGCATCTACTGTAGGTTTTCCAGTTCATGCAAGAGTCGATAGAGTGAAAAGGTTTCAATTATTTGATATAGAAGTCCAGAATAAAATTGCACAGACCCTGAAAAATATGTATCGTTTAACTTCTGTTAAATTAATTCAGCCAATAATTCAGCTACAATAATTCCAAAATAGGAAACAGAGCAATTCAGACATAATTCTTTGGGGTTAAACTCAATCATTTCTCCAACTGTATATTATGTGGGTTAACAGAATATTTTAATTTAGCAAACTGGGAAACAGGAAGGCAGTACAGTTGCCTGGTGAATCAAGTGTCCAGCCTCTGAATCCAGGACTTTTACTCTCCAAGCAGTTTGCATGTTCTCTCTGTGACTATGAAGGATGTTTTCAGAGTATCCTGGTTTCCTCCCACATCTCACAGATGTATATGTTACACTAACTAATGTTTCTTAATTAATGCCATGACAATGCTCTGTCCAGGCCTTGACTTGGTGCCACTGATCTACTACCAAGCTGTATTCCTGCCCATGGATAAGATACTGGAGATCCTGGGAGCCTTGGAATCAGTGGATGTAAAGGTTCAGTCATCGCCTTAGATGACCTAGTATTGATTCTATTATGGAGGAGGTGGGCGGCCAGTTGGCCAATGTCTCCAGGATGCTGCTGACTGGAGTGTTTGGCTTCCACTCCTCCGTTGCCAACTGGCCATAGTTCAACAATTAATAAATGGGCAGACTGAGCTGGGCTCTATGTTTGTGAATCAGTTTCAGACTACTTTGTTTCCTATCTGTTTGAACAAATATGTGTTTTTATGTGTAATCAGCAATTTGTAAAGTTTGTACTTGCAATTTACCTGAGAACTTGTCACAGCAGTTTGTACCTGCTCTAAGCAAAGAGCGTTATACAAAAATATAGTAACTTGAATTGAATTCTTTCTGCCTTTCACCTGGTAATGCAGGGATAAGCCATCACCCTCTGAGAGCGTAAACTGGAAGAATACTGCGTTATGTTCTGAAAATTAAAATTAATAAATGTTTCAAAATAAGCAGCTGCATTTTAACACATTTCATTTGGAAACGTTTGATACTTAATCAATGGAGAATGTTTCTTTGTTTTAGATTGTGTGAACAAACCTATGATCCAATAATAAATGTAAAAATTAAACCCATCTTTAAATCTACTTTAAAGGTTCTGTTAGGCCAGGAATTATAATTCCTACACAGTTTAACTTCATGTTATCACAAGGAAAGGCAAAAATCTACTGTTTCAATGTAAACTTTTAGAGCTCCTTTCATAACCACCCCAATGAGCTCAGGATAAGCTGTATCTTTCTGACTGTGTTTCAAGGAAGGGAACCCTGAAACTTCTAGCATCATTTCATTAAAGAAAATGTTAATTAATCAAATGATGAAAAATAATCTTTTTTGACAAGTGTATTTCAAAAACAGCAGAAACTGCTCTAAGTAAAATCCAAAAAAATAAATAGGCATCTAAACTGAGGTGCTTCCCATTCAAAATTACTCCAAAGTCAATTGGTCTTGTCCGTTACGGGAAATGGACATCTGAAGCGGAACTCAGTTAGCAGTCGTGTTAATTTTTCTCTTATTTTTATCATCCCGATGTATTCTGTATTTACCCAACTCGAGGAGGTTCTATTACAATATATGCAAGCATATATAAACATGTGTGGTAAGAAAGGGGCTCAGAAAGAAACAGAAAAGAAACCCAAAGCTACACCCAAGCCTAGACAGGCATCAAGTCCAAGTTCAACCTCAAGGTACGGTCGTACAGAGACTGACCCGGAGCAGACGTGCAAAAGCACAGATCTCCTGGGACCACGGGCCACTGCATCGTCTCCAGTTGAGAGTGAAACTGGGAGCGAATGTGCAAGTGATGCAGGTCACGATGGCTCGTCGATTCCAGAAGATCCACTGAAACTGGATAATGGCCTTGCCTTCCACGTTTTCATCTATTCCTCGCGAGCCGGGAGCATCAGCTGTTACAGGGCTTGCCACTTCACCTGCAGAGCACGAAGGCCGAAATGATCTGCCCGAACTGAAGGTAATGATCAGTGCAGGCCATGGCCGCCACTGCTCAAGACATAAAGGAGCTCAAGAAAGAAATAAATAATATACTCAAGAAAAATGAGAGACTGCGGCAGGATATTAAAACTACTCCAAAATAACCACACTGGTAGGGAAGCTGCCCATCTAGTAACCTGGTGTGCAATGTCCTGATGTATGTCAATGAAATCTGTTACAACATAAATTGTTATAAAAGCATAAAAATATGAACATCTTGACTTAAATCAGCTTAATGTAGCGGTGGAATGATAACATACCTCAACAGTCATATAATGTTATATTTCAACAAAAGAACTCTATGCCCCTTCTTTCAACCTAATTAAACATGTTAATTGAACATCAAAGGAAATTTATTTGTATTAGAAATAAATACATAAAGCTGAAAATATGATTCTTTTGAGTTAATCTAGCAACGATAATGCATTGTTTGCTTAAATATGAACATGAAAATGAATGACTGGGTCAATGGAAGTTTATTCCACCTCATGAAGAAATTTGTATAGATTTTGAGATAATGGCAGTAATGCCATGAGAGCTCCATCTGTGCCTCTTCTAAATTAGAGAGCTGCATCTGCAACAGCATGTCTTTAGAATGTGAAAGAAAGTCCACACAAATATGTGAAAATGCACAAATTACATACAGAAAGCTGCCTAAATGGGAGCTGAACCAGGGTTCGAGTGCTCTTAAGCTGCTTTCATATCCAAAATACTGCTGTACTGCTCAATTTTCAATTCAATTGTTCTTCAAGAGTGACACTTTCTTTGAGGGCACACAAATAACAAAGAGAGTAAAGTCATACAGAAAGCAGAGTTCTGAATGGCAAATATTAAACATAATTATACAGCAGTTTTTAAGAAGCTTTAATACAGAAAACAAAGGAAGAACGGAAACCTTGCACTACAGCTAGATCAGAATTTAAGGGCAATTCAATTTTAAAAGGCCTGGAAAAATAACATGGTCAGAAAGCAAGTGAAGCTCAAAAGCAATAAGTCAAAAGCCCAGGTGTTATGATACATACCATTTCACAATTATTGTGAGGGGAGAATACAGAGCAGAAGATGAAATGCACACACCAGAAATGTGGTCAAACAGCAGGTAGAGGTCAAAACCGTAGGACAAAGATAGAGATACCAAAACCAAAGGGCAAAGCAAAAATTAGTCATGGAAAGGACTTCAAAAACCTAACACTCGGGCCTATTTGAAGTGAAACTCGCACAAAAGTTCTTGAGAGAGTCACTAAGTGTTGTCTCTTTAGGGTTTAGCAAGTGATATGTAAGGCAACTTATTTATAGCATAATCTCCTGTGACATTAATAGTGCAAATGAATCAGCCATGAGCTGCATAAACGAGAACAAGACTTTAATAAAGCTGAACGTTGTCATTTCAAGTCAAAATAAATAATAAACCACAAATATTAAATTGTAATGTAAAAAACATTCAATGAATAAATTTATGCATATAGAATGGCTTGATAACACTACAAGGGGAAGCTATGTAAAATTGCTAGACTAAAAACATGGTGAAAAAGTAAGCGATAGGCCTAAAGGCCAATATATGATAACAAACTTTTAGAATGGTTGTTTTAAGGATTATCTTGGAAATTGCAATGAATGTGGTGCTGCCATTTATACTGTCCCATGCAATAATCTATCATCATGCAATTTCTGGTGCCATGTCCCTAACAATTGATTAGATAGATAGATAGATAGATAGATAGATAGATAGATAGATAGATAGATAGATAGATAGATACTTTATTAATCCCAAGGGGAAATTCACAATTTTTTATTAAATTATTAAATAAAAATTATCATGTCCTGATGGCAATGCCACAAAATGGCAACACCCAAGAAAAAACAAAATGTAATTGCAGTAAAAACAAAACATAAAGCAAATTCTAAATAGGAGATAATTATGATAATTAATCCAAAACTGTCAAAAATACCTTCAGAACAATTAATCTGAGCAGAAAAATATTTTTGAATTCCAACATAGCATAACACCAGAGGAATCCACAAACTCCTTTCAGACAAATCCACACAATCCTAGCAGCATTGCATGTTCAAAACTGATGAGACCAAAATCTCCCATCTGCTATGAGATCCAGTGTCAAGGCAGGGAGAATTTGTCTCTACAGCAGCCAGAACCCTGAGAAATTAAGAAAGAACAAAGATGAATTTATAACAGTCAGTCAATATTAGCCTAAGCAACATATAAGTCCACAGATGAAAAGAGAACAAAAAATCACTTGAACCCACTCTTCTAGCAAGGCAATTTTATACTAACTGGTCTTATCAATGATTTAAATGCTGAAACAGATGGAGTATCTCTTTCATTTAAATTAATTACTACAATAGTTCTGTCATAATAAAAAAACCCAAGTTCCAATGAACAGTAAGAATTTTTTTATTCTATGAATATTCTAAATTTTATTTATTTTATACATAATCAACAATTTTGTGAAAATTAAATGTTTCTGTTATATCTTCACAATTTGAATTATTGGGTGGTCTGTAAACACATGGACAAAGGATACATTTAAACAGGACACATTAAGGGCCACATATTACAAAGAAAGTGAAGACGCCTGTTTATACCTCACCTTGAACAGATGTACAGTGCTGTTCCCAGTATAACTAATTATAAAATCAATCCTCAAAAAGCCTGCTAATTATAAGTCGTCATCTTATTCTTGAGAAATGCTTCAAACATCTGTGAACAACAATGCATTTACTGAAGGATCACACATATTTCATAAGAACAACTTTAACCATGACTAACACATCCCACGTGGCTGATTCTGTACTTAATTAGGTCAGCAACATTTTTTGGAAATTTTGTTAAAAACTAACCTTAAAGAGAAATGTGTATGCGAAGTAAAAGTGAACAGACATAATATGCATCTTGTGAGTAATGATTTGCTATCACCGTGATCATATCCAGTATGTGTTCCAGATGGATTCTCCTTCATAAATGCAGCATGATTCAATTGTCAGTGTTTCCCATCCTACCACAAATTGCATAACAGAAAAATACTGAAATACAGTATGTGAAAGAAAAATGCCATAAATGAATCCCTCCATTCATGTATTGTCTAAACTTGCTTACTCCATAAGGGTAAATTATCATTGCCCATAAACATACAATTCTCATTCAAAATGCAATCATTTCCAGTAATATTACATATTGAATAATGTATGCATTTTTAATTCTCTTGTTTTCTAAGCTGTTTCAAATACAGATATTTATTGAGTAGTTGCACTTATGCTTTGGTCTTTGACAGGATTACTTCATTATAGAAATTCATGAATTAGAAGCTTTAGCAGCTAAGGAAGAGATTATGCAGACAGTTTTATGGAAGAGTGGAAAAGAGAAAGCCACACTTAAAACAGAAACACACACATACACACAACTTCTCACCTAGAGTTTGTTAGAAGACACATAGGAGAACAAAGTCAGGTGAAAGAATATTCTGAGGTCTGATGAGAGCAAGATTGAGCTTTTTTGGCAAGTAGACTCAACACCATGTTTGGCGTAAGCCAAACACTGCATATTATCAAAACACACACCATCCTCACCATGAAGCATAGTGGTGGCAACATTATGCTGTGGGAAGGAAGGCTTATAAGGGTAAAATGAGTACACCAAAATATGAGGAAATCCTGGAGAAAAACCTGACAGCATTTGCAAGAAACCTTTGCCTTGAGATGAGATGAGAATGACCCCAAATCATAAAGCCAAACTAACACAAGAATGGCTTAAAAACAATGCTAATGCCCTGGAGTGACCAAGTCAGAGTCCGGATCTCAACCCAATTGAGAATGTGTGGCTGGACATGAAAAAGGCTGTTCACTCACAATGTCCATGTAAGGTGACAGAGCAGTTTTACAAAGAAGAATGGTGGAAAAATGGCAGTGTCCGGATGTGCAAAGCTGATAAAGAGAGAGAGCTGAGCACACAGACTCAAGGTTGTCATGGCTGCCAAAGGTATATCTACTAAATATTGACTTGATGGGGGTGATGCTGTGTTTTATGTGTGTGATTACTTCAGATCACTTTACAGAGACCTAGTTTCGCTTTGACATTAAAGAGTCTTTTTCTGTTTATCAGTATCATAAAATCCGAAATAAATTCTCTGCCACTTAATGTTGTATAATACTAAAATGTAAAACTTCCATGGTGTTAAATACTTTCTATTGGAATTGTGTTGTCACAGCTAAGAAAATGTTCAACAAGCCCAAGGTAAAAGACATGTTAGATGCAATTATTTGTCTTATTTTTCTGTAATCATCAGGTCTTGCTTCTTTTTCTTTTAAATGCCCAGAATGTATGTTTAGGGTCCACTGTCTGTCATCTATTGGCAGACTCTTGCAGATAATTAAGAGCTCTTTGGACTAGAGGTCTGTGTTTATGTAACAGCCATAGTTGAATAGATCTTCTGGTTCTTGTTTACATCTTCTTGAAGCTGTTTGACCAGAAGGAGCTGTTCTTATGCCTGGGCTTGTATGGGACTTAGGAAAATCCAGTTTCAATTCTGGGGTATGTCTGGTACAATGTACTTCTAGTACTTTCTAAAAAAAAATAGGTATAATAGGCTCTGGTACAATAAGGGTTAATCCATTCATTTTAGTGGTTTCCTTATATGGCTAAAATGTGTTTTTCTGAAGAGACACAGTGAACTATGACTACATATAATTATGAATATGTAGAGTCTCATGGACAAAAGCCCTCTGTACTTGAGGAGAAGACTTCTCAATAGAGTTCTCCACATGTGTTGAAGAGATACTGAATAATCCCCCTTCCCTTGTTGTCTTCTATAGATCCAGTCAGATAGCTGTAAACAGGAATGGCATTGTCCTTCTGGACTGTCTTGTCAACTGGACGGATTCCCAATGTTTTAGATGCCTGGTATTCAGATCATTTTAATGAGATAAAAGAGAAGATTCTAAAGCTTCTAATATGTTCCTTCTGCTCCTTAAGTGTTCTTCCCCAATGCACTGGAATAAGCTTGAGTTTGTCCAGAAGTAAAAGAACAAGAACAAGTCAGGAACAACCCTTAAGATGGCACCATTGGAACACAATGACACTTTGGACTGTTCAAGGAAAACCACATTAGCATAATGGAAAACAAATAAACTCCACATAAAATTCACAACGTAATGAAACTGAAGTCCTATTACTGGAAGCCTAACAACTGTAACACAATCAATAAATTCATAGACTTCATACAGAAACAAATGGGTTAGAAAGTGGATAGATTAAATTGGTGAATGGTTCTGTAATGCTTGCTGTCAAAAAATTTGGTAATTCACCTTTAAGTAAATAGTTCCTCCTAAAACACTTACCAGATAGCACTGGATGAACTTCAGATTCAGAGTGTCCACCACTTTTTAACTGCACACAGTAAATGCAAAGTCAGCTGAGGCACAAACTCAGATAAATATAACTCAGTAAATAGATGCTGTAAGATGAATTTCTAAGAACTAGAGCAGGGTTTCCCAACCTCGGTCCCGGGGACCCCGGTGGTTGCAGGTTTTTGTTCCAACCAGATTCCTAATCAGTGACAACACCTGATAATACTGAGCTCATTTAATTAGCTGGGATTATTTTTCTTTTATTCTACATTCAGAAAAGCACAGCTTGTTACATTTATAAGACATTTAGAAATATGTCTGCTTTTCCTGTAGATTTAAATGCTTAACTCTCTTTTGTTGATTTCATTCTGTTTTGCCCTTTCTCTGTGCAGTTTTTCCCCTTTGTTGTATCTTATTAATGACAATTAAAAATGAGCAGAGCAGACATGCTGGCAAACAACACGGAATAATCAAAGTCTGAAACTACTTTAGCGTCAGATCCACTAATTAGTAAATAATGGATTAATTAAACAATTAGAACACCTAGAAAAGTAGAATGAAAATCAAGATGAAAATATTGTTAAAAAGAAAAAAATACATTATTCCCATATAACTGCTTGGTACATTTTAATATATATATATAGATTTTTTTTTAGTAAACTTAGTTTTTAATTTCTATATTTTTCCTAAAACACAGAACTTGGCAAATAACACATCACTTAATTAGCCCAGGAGTCCAATTAAAAATAGAAGCTGGTTGGAACAAAAACCTGCAGCCACAGCGTGCCCACAGGACCGAGGTTGGGAAACACTGACCTAGAGATGTTATTGAATTGTATGAAATTCCATTAAGCATTTGAACTGAATAATCCTGTTATTTTAAATTTGCATTTTATGATAATGCAAATACATTGTTGTCACCTATAACCCACATCTTGAAGCACTTCGAAAAATTATAAAAGGTCTTCAGCCAATGCTGAAACGCTGAAAAATGTATTTCCAGAACCTCCCCTCCTGGCATACAGACAACCGCCAAACCTGCAGCAACTAATTGTCCGAAACTCCCTAAGTGGACCAACAGAAAATGGCACATTTCCCTGCCTACAGAAACGATGTAAAACATGTGCTCACATTTATAATACTGACTGTGTGATTATACCACACTGCCAACTAGAACATTTCATAAAGGGATCATTTTCCTGCAGATCATCTAAAGGAGTCTACCCCATTCTCTGTATGAAATGTCCTGACACTGCACTCTATGTGTGAGAAACTGGACAAACACTCCACCAAAGAATGAATTTACACAAGTTCCATATCAAGCATGGCAACACAGATGTTCTTGTAGTAGCCCACTTCAACAGCCATGGACACTGTGAGAGGGACTTTAAAGTCACAGTGCTTATGGGTAACTTCAGAACACAGCAAGAGAGAAAAGAATGGGAAGTGAAACTAATTCTAAAATCTAATACTTTACAAAACAGTTTAAACAGAGACAAGAGTTTTATGGCCAGATATGAGGATTGTTTGCATCTCTCGGACTGACATAGACAACCTGTCTACAGACCCACATTGTATTGAAAAACTCATCAGAAACTTCAAAAGACTTTGTTGGACAGTTATCTTATCCAACGATCTTGACTATACATTGTTCTCCTCTCTTGCTAAATTAACCTTAGCCTGAAGAGGTCTATTAATTTTTTACATTTAAGATGTCTCACTTAAAGGTTTTCCAATGTTGTTATTTGTCCTAGTGTGTATATAATCACAGGGAACTCCAGTTTCTGTATTACATCTTGCCTGAAGAAGGGGCCTGAGTTGCCTTGAAAGCTTGCATATTGTAATCTTTTTACTTAGCCAATAAAAGGTGTCATTTTGCTTGACTTCTCACTATGATAATGCAATGAACATCACAACCATTAGTTTCACTACCATGTGACGCAGGTGTCAGTAACTTGTTTTACTCGTACACTGCATGTTACAGTTAATGACTCATTAAACAAAGTGAGAGGCCCCCTATACAGTATAGGCCTGGAACATCAGTGCTAGTTGCCTGCTTGAGGACTTCCCATGTGTTTGGATCCAAACTCGTACATAAAAGACAAAATAATGTCAACCTGAACAACTCTCATCAAGAGAGCTGTCTGTCCAACACAGTTTCTTGTGTCTGTATTGTACAAGCAACATGCATGGACACTTTTAAAGAACAGCACATGTACAATTTGTAGACCAGCCACTTAAATACAACATGAAAGGATAATCATCCACCCTCATCTGCCAAAAATATTAAAAGAAGAAGTAGCTCTGATGCTTGTCCATGTCAGCTTTCTCATCTCATCAATGTCTATGTCATACAAACATAGGGAGAATGTGTAAACTCCTCACTGATGATATTGGTGTGTGGGATTTAAACCCATGATACTAGATTTATGAAGAAGTAGCAGAAACCACTGCACAACCCCAGTTTGCGTTCCTTTTCTCCCTAACCAAGATCATTTGAGTTAGTATGACTCACATTGGCTGCTATTTCCTTCTTGCTTTCAGAATTGGAATGGCCTTATTAATTACTGTAATTTGTTCCTTTTTCCTTTCTTTTTAAATGCTGTATATGTATTTGTGGTTAAGGCATCATACAGGCACATTTCAGACTGTAAGAAACAACACTGGTAATGTCAATGATGAAATCCTTGTTAAAAGAATATAACAAAACATAAAAATAAAGAAAGAAAGTGAAGGTGTAGGCCTGAAAAATATCACAAGAGACAAGCCAGGATCTTCATTGGTCTGCCTAGAAACTGGCCTCACCCCAGGCAGCCAAAACCCAAACTCAACGTATTCATACCCACAGTGGCTCAAAATAGAGCACTGGCTTAAAAATACTTTAAAATTTCCCAAACATGCAAAAAAGCCCTTCATGGGAGCATAAACTCAGTGGCACAACTATGGGGGTTGCTGGAAAGTATGGACGCACCAGGTGACACCATCAGATGGGTTGACAGCCACTGACTGCCTATAAAATATTTGTGCAGTGTTTAGGACTGAAATCACCAAGGGGGATAATGTTTGATGACATGATTCTAGTGTCCACTTGCCAGAATTACCAAGTGGGTGGCTCAATGAAAAGATCAAGTGTCCGTGTACTATTAATAGTGACAATTGCCACGTTACATTAATCAGGTGAGTGTCCACGTGCTGCATTGTTTAAAGTATGATCAATTCTCTTTTAAGAAACTCTATTCTTCAAGTCACCTGTGGCCTTGGTTACCGCACTGGGTGACACTAACCTTAGTGATGCTGTTGTGTAAACTTCCTGGCTTGAACGCCAAAAACAAAGTTAGAACATAAGAACATAAGAAATTTGACAAATAAAAGGAGACATCTCATTCCATTAAGCTCATAGTGTTTGACCAATAGCTAAGCACAGTCTTAAAAATAATGGTTCTTTAATGGCACTATATGGTTCTTTACTGGGTTATGTGGTTCCTCATAGAGCTATTGCTTGACAAAGCACCTTTTAATTCTGGGAAGGGTTCTTTGCATACGGAGTTGGTCCTTTGTGCTTTGAAAAACTTCCTAATATGAAGAAAAAAAAAATGAAATCATTAATGTTGGTTGGCTACCTAACAGGATGCATGTAACAAGAGTCCTTTTAAAATTACGATCCACTGGCAGTTCCGTTAACATCTCTTCTTGGTTATTTACTGTATGGAGCCTGTTACGGATCTAAATAAATAAACGGTCTTTCTGTAAAACCAAATCCTTCTAGTTTAGCGTTTAAAGCAGCATTTTTCAACCTGTTGGCTGTGGCAGCATTGCAGGTCAGACACTGAATACAACAATGCCAAGCCATTCGCTGTAGCCACATTGCAAATGGATCACATCCACCAGTCCGATGGTCGTGCTCAGTTCATAGTGACAGCAGCAGCATCACAAGTGAACGACCTCCCCAACCCCCGCGCTAATAATCATGCTCAAATCACCAACGAAGAAAAGCATCGATGAGCTAGCACTTTGTTGCTCTGGTGATCGCACAGGACCCCCGCTTTGATGATCACGCTTGATTCACCAAGGAGGACCACTCCACTCCCCCAACTCTGACAATCATACTATTAACCGAGGGGATCCCCCCCCCCCCAACACACACACATTGGCATGTGAAAAACTGGGTGGGAAACACTGGTTTAGAGTTTTCTAGCTTTCAAGAAGGGACATTTACTGGATGTAAAGTCCTTCATATGGAAAAGACAAACTATATTTGAAGAAAACAGATAAAGGAAATGTCCTGTATGTACAGAGCCTGAAAAATGATAGCGGTTTTAGAACAGCAAACTAAGTAAGATAGAATGTGTTGGTCCTTAGAGGGTAACTCAAGTATTTCTATAGCACATGGCAACTGAACTGATTGAAGAATATATTCACCTGCATTTGTGAAACAGGCTCGGCTGTGGGCACCATGGGGAGTGTAACATATAGTTTAACTGGACGTGCTAAACACCTCTAAGAAACCTAGCCCGAAACATGTACATTACTCAGATGGGGGAAATAGAAAGAAAACTTAGCTGGAATGTTTTGTCAGGCTTCTTTGACCAAACAAGGGGATTAATCCTTGACTCTGACCCTGTCCCCATTTAAAAGTTTTTAGCTAACGCAAACATAAGCATGCTAAAGGAAAGAGATAGACCAGATCTGACCTTACACTAAATTTATTTAATAATTCTAGTGACTCACCTAATAAATTACTTTGTTTTAGGAGAATGTACATACCCTGTTTTGTTAAATTGCTGCAATTGTGTATTCCTGACTGAGTACTTTGTCTCTTCCACTCAAAAAAAATCAGTTGGTCCAAAAAATAAATTTGCTTACTTTTGTATTTTTTCTACTTGGCTAAATTGTGACAGCAGCTAAAAGTGCTGTGCATATTTCCAAAAGTCCTCTGGGAGAAAACATTTTTTTAGCAGGGAGTTCTTGGTCATAAATAAAAATCAACGTGATATTTTATCCTTTGAGGTCCTGATTCTAAACATTAAAAGTGGATCAAGCATTGTTATATTATTTATTTATAGACATCCTAGTCCTGATTCCATCTTTTTAGTTAAGCAACCTTTTATCTGAATTAGCTGTCAATTTTGATGAACTATAATGAACTAATCTTGCTGGGAGACTTTTTCTATCCTTGATTAATTCACTACAGTTCCTCCAAATTGTGAAATGCCCTGCACACTCTCCTAATTAAACTTTACATTTAATTAACCCTTATAATATTATTATTGGAAACGCATTTACCTTTCCCTTTTATATAAATAATATCAGATCATTATTTCAAGATTTCTTTATATTCTAAGGATCTCAAACCTACAAAGTGCAAAATGTTTTACATAATTCCACCTAATATTAATAGAAAACATTTATGAATTTATTTAGTAATAATAAGATTGTTAATTGATCAGTTAGCTTCCAAATGTTCTAGCGCCAAATCACAACATGTAAACACTATCACATGCCACCTAAACCACAGGAGGAATTAATGGGGAGGATAGGGGGACATCACCCACCCAAAAATATGTACTGTTACTAAAATAAATTTCATACAAAATAGATCTCTCCTGTAATATTTTAGGGCCATATCATATGCAAATATGTAAATAACTTAAAATATGATAATTAAATGCATCCAACCCTAGGCGACTCTCTTTTGTATTTCACCTACACTAAAAACTGCAGGTAACCATTAGTTTACAGTTTCAAATTTAGTTTGAGTGAAGTGAATTCAGCTTAAATATACTCAGCAAAAAAAGAAACGTCCCCTGACTTTCAACTGTTTTTACTTTCAGTAGACTTAATGTGTAAATATTTGTATGAACACTAAAAGAGTCAACACCATAAGACATAAACTAAAAATGTTTCACAATGTGTCCCTGAATGAAGGGAGGCTCAAAATCAAAAGTACCAGTCAGTATCTGGTGTGGCCACCAGCTGCTTGAAGTACTGCAGTGCATCTCCTCCTCATGGACTGGACCAGATTTGTCAGTTCTTGCTGTGAGATGTTACCCCACTCTTC